>RJWM01025511.1:0-29264 GCA_004363535.1 Dasyprocta punctata | reverse complement strand
AAAAAGCCTTATTTAATGTACACTGTACAATTAGTGCCTTTCTGTGCTGTTTATTCCTTTAGGAGTGCGTACCAGCCCTTTTGTGTGCACCCCCACTCCTGGAAGATTTTGAAGTTCCACTTTGAAAGTAACTTGTTGTTGTTTTTACTGGGCAACAGAACTTTAATTTTAACATCTATTTTTCTCGTGAACAGTGAAATAGTAAACATGGGGATGCAGGTATCTCTTTTGCATGCTGACTTTGTTTCTTTTGGATCTAAAACCAGTAGTGTTTTCAGTTGTTTGCTTTCCCATGTTTCATGAAGGGAATGTTGGATTCTGTACTATTATTCTGTCATTAGAGTGGGTGAGCAGAGCCCTGGAAGTGTAGTCACTTTAGTAAGACAGATTAATAATTTAGAACTTTCTTTAATATGGTAGGCATGTCATATTATGACTCGAGTCATAGTTTTACTCCTCCATTTTCTCATTTTCAACATTCTTTTACTCTGTGGTGCCAACTTCTTATTGCTGTCAGTAATGCATTTCATGTTTCTCAGGGATGAATTGCAAGGCCCATATTTTTCCCCAGTGTAGTTCCTTGTGCATATTTTGTGCCCATGAGTGCCGGATGGCTTACTAGTATTAACCATGACAGAATAAGAGTGTTTTTCTTACACTTCCATTCTGCCTGCCTTTTATTACTCCAACTTGTTGCCTTGTACACCCTGCAATCTGCTATGCCACTGTGACTGATTTGCTAGTTTTAACTGACATGGATAGTCCATCATCAAAGAAATCATGTCACTTCCTCTCCTCCTCAGTTTGCCCTTCTAAATTTGGATTAATGTGATGATTCTGTATATTCAGGACTGGGGGTATGACTTCTATACTTCAGCTTCCAGTGTCTTGTTCATTTTAGTGCAGAAGTCAAGAACTCATCACTCTCTTCTTTTCTGTCCTTTCTGCCTTCATTACTTAGGCAGCTGAAATTTTTCCTCTTCTATGTTTTTTCAATTAGGGTGGAGGAGTGCTAGATTCCCTGAATTCTCCCTTACTTAAAGACCCACATTAAAATTATCAAATACTTTCTAAGCATTGCTACCCTGCCTTCCAAAATGGAATGCATCTAGAGGAAATTTCTGAGGCCAAGGCTACATTCCTCTTACAGATGACTCCCTCTCTGGGGTGGCCAAATTCCTTCTTCATATATGAACACTGACTCTAAAATATATTTTAATTTTAAGGCAGGAGATGAGATCTAAGAAGTGGCAGAAGGTCAGATCAATCTCCAGTAGTTTTTCCTAATTTGTGGTTTTAGTTTCCACAGTTCCTGTTACTTGTGATCAACTCCAGTCTGAAAATGGTGCTGCACGCAATACAATGAGGAAACAAGATACACTGAGAAAGCAGGACAGATCACATTCATATTACTTGTGCTATACTATGCTGTTAGAGCTGTTTTATTATAATTTTTGTTAATCTGTGCTGTGCCTCATTCATAAATTAAACTATGTAAGTACATATGTAAAGGAAAACGTGGTATATATAGGATTAGGTGCCATTTGCAGTCTCAGGAATTTATCCCTGTGGATCAGGGGGAACTGCTTACTGTGCATCATTTTAGAATGATTGCTGCCAAGGAGGACAGTTATGGGAAGCCCCTGGGGGATTTTGAGCTTAGTTATAACATGTCCAGCTCTAGAACCTGACCCAGGTTGAGCATGCCGTTAGCATGGGCTGGCATCAGGGGTCTGTTCTGTGAGGTACACCAAGCCTGTCATGGCTCCTGGCCATCACTGTCACAAAGATGCTGACAGCAGCACTCGGAGTGTGCCCCTTGACACTGACCTCACAGAACTTGCTTATTTCTAACTTCTTATTCTGAAATAATTATAGATCGACAATCAATTGTTTAAAACTATATAAGGAGGTCCTCTGTGCTCTTCACCTGTTCTCTATTCATCTATCATGTAGAATAACAAAAGTACAATATCGATAGGACTGGGACTCCTCTTTTTATTTCTATCTGGGCTATTGCATATCCCCTGTACCCTGAGTAGTATTCCATGATACAAACGACTTCATCAACCTGTCCCTGTGGGGAGACATTGGGACGATCTCCAATCCCCGTCTCTTTTGAATAAAGACACTAGGAACACATGGGTAGGAATTTTTGTGTAGGTATTTTTACTTCTCTAGGACATAGTTGTTGAGTTTTATAGAAGTTTCATGTCTCTTGTCAAACTTTTTTAAAAGATACTTGATGGTTTGTTTTCAAGGAATTGATTCATTTCTTTGAAAATAGTACTTTTAAGAAGCATAAAGTTGCTCTTAGTATTTTTTTATTATTCTTTTTAGTGACCATGGGATCTGTGGTGATATCCCTTATTTTAGTCCTGCCACTGGTGATTTGTGTCTTTTTACCTTGTCATTACCTTCAGTCTTGCTAGAGTCAGATCAATCTCTAATTTTATTGATATTCTTAGAAATCATCTTTTTCTTTGATTAAATTTTCTATTTCTCCTAATTTTTTACTTTATTAATTTTCTGACTTTTATTATTTCCTCCTTTTTGCTTGGTTAGGTTTATTTGCTTTACTCTTTCTCATTCTTAACACATAAACTCAGGTAATTTATAGCTCCTGCTCATTTCTACTATAAGCATTTCATAAAATTAATTTGCCTTTCCAGTATTAATGTTCTGCATACCACAGATTATTTTTCTATACTGTATTTTTATGTTATTCATCTCGACTCATTTTCAAATTTCTTTCAAGACTTCTTTGACATTTGGTTTATTTAGAAATGTGTTGCTTCATTTACAAGTGTTTGGGGATCTTTTTGTTATTTTTCATTAGTCGATTTCTGATTTGAACCCTCTGATATCAGAGAAGGTGCTCTGCATCATTTCAAGTCTTTGAAATTTGCTGAAGTTGGTTCCATGGCCAGGGTGTGGCCTGTTTTAAGGAGTACCCCAGAGGTACTTAAAAGGAAATGCATATTCTATTGCTGCTGAATGCTAGAACGTCTGCATATGTCACCTGGCTCCTGCTGATGAGCTGTGCTGACTTAACTTTCTGTATTGTTTTTGGTTTTATGTCAGTTGCTAAGAAGGGTTTGTTGAAGTCCACATCTACAGTTGTGGATGTGTCTAGTTCATTCTGCAAGGATAGTTTTGCCAAATACTGAATATGTGGTATGACATTTTCTTCCTTTCAACACTTGAAAAATATTTTGTCACTTTCTTCTGACTTTCATGATTTCACATAAGCTATCACTGTCATTACAGTTAGTGTTCCTTATTCACTATTTATTTCTCTGATCACGTTTATGTTTTTTTTCACTATTTGGAGTTTCAGTTATGCTGTGTCTTAGCATGCTTTTCTCTGAACTTATCCTGTTCAGGATTTATTCATTTTTTTTTATCTGCAGTCTTACGCTTTTTGCCCAAAGTTGTTAGCCACTATTGATTCAAATATTTTTCCAGACTCATTCTCTTTCGCCCAGAGTGTTTGTGGAACTCTAATGACATAATGTTCAGTCTTTGGTTACTGTCCCACAAGTCCAAAAGTTTCGGTTCATTTCTTTTTCAGCTGCATTTCTTCATGTTCAGTTTGGATGAATCCTATTGATCTATCTTCAAGTTCACCCTTTTATTCTCTGCTATCTCCATTCCATGACTGAACCTATGTAGCAACTTTAATTTCTTATGTCTGTCACTATACCTTTCTGTTCTACAATTTCATTTGGTACTTTTTGTTAACTGCATCTCTTCGTTGAAAATTTGCGTGTTTTTATAATTCCTTAAATAATTTGCAATTGTCTTATGAAGATTTTAGTTAAGACAACTGCCTTGAAATTCTTGTCAGGAAATTCCAGCATTGTAGCCCTATCTGTGCCAGCAAACCTTGTGTGTCCTTTAGCATTGAAGTTATGCTCTCCTCTGTTCTTGTATGACAAGTGCACTTCTAGTCCAGTCCTTTTACAGTGTAGTCTGGTCATTTTGTCTACAAGGTCAGGGGGTTATGGGTCCTATGGGGATCTTCTATTTTTTTCAGACAGTCACTTTTTTTAGGCATGGCACTTGCAATTTGGTCTCCATTTGTGAGCTTTTGTCCCAGTGGCAATTTAATTTTCAGAAACTTCCTTGTGCCGTTTTGGTCTGCTACTTTAGTTTCTCGTTTGTTTGTTTTCTGGTGGTAGGGTTTTCACACTCTCCAGCCCTATTTTTAATTTTTAATTTTGAGACAAGGTCTCTCTAAGTCATCTTAGACTAGGTCTGTCTAAGCCCCCCCAGACAGCTGGGATTACTTGCATGAACCGCTGTGCCCAGCTGGTTCGCGATATGTCTAGTGACACAGGCTCCCACTCATCCCTGCTGGTGTCACCTGGGGGGTCAGGTTAAGTTTCAGAAGGGGAGGGTTGTAGTGGGACCTCCTGTGATGCCCAGAGTTGCTTGAGTTAGATAGAATAGTCTCCAATCCCTGGGAAAGGATCTCTCTGGGTGAGCTCTTCGTTGTGGCAGTGGTCTCTTTGCCAGTCTTACTTGTCTGGCTTGGTGCTGTGGTCAGACGAGAGGATTCACACTCACAGTACCATGGAAATGAAGACACCACTTAGGTGGATACTATAGTAGCTGAGTATCAGCTGCCAATATGCATGCCTACTTCTTGGCCCAAGAGAAAAATCTCAGGCCTCCAGTAATAAGAGCAACTACTCTGGCTACCTATTTCTGGAATGGTATGCAGGAAGTCTTCCTGACCAAGGGTGTCAGGCTGGCCTGATGCTGAGTGGGAGATGAGAACTCAGTGTGTGAGCAGTGTAAGACTTCAAGGATGACTTTCATTGCTGTATGGGGGTGGGGCAGGGGAGAAAGTGCTGAAGGTGGTTGCCTTCCTCTGTTGGGCAGAGTGATGTGAAACAGGAAAGTGAAAAAGGACTATGAATTGGCAAACCATCCAAGGCTGAATAGAAATGACAAGTGGTGGAAAATCAACCTGCCAGTAATAAGAAAAAAATTTAAGCAAAAAGGCCTTGGGCAGGGGGTAGTGGTAGAGAATACAGGGCCTTGCTTTTACCAGGGATATACTGTACCAGAAAGCCACACCCCAAGCCAAGAGAATTTTTTGGTTCTGTGCTTTGCAGCACGTATATGTGTGCATGTATGTATATTTAGCAAGGCTCAGTATTTTCTTTTCTTTTGTTTTCTTTTTAGACAAAGTCTTGCTGTGTAGTTCAGGCTGGCCTTGAACTCACTATGTAATCCAGGCTGGTGATTTTTTTGCCTCAGCTACTTGAGTTCTGGGATTACAGGCATGCATTACCACCCCAGCAAGGCTCAGTATTTTTACAGGATTAAACATAGGCAGTTTGCCTCCTGGTGAATGAAAACTAACATGGGTTATGTAGAGAGCAATCTGGATGCATATTCCAAAAGCTCCTGGAATGTGCCTTTACTTAGACAGAGCCTCTAAATTTCTATAAATCTTAGCACAAAACTAGTGGAGGACCTGCAGAACAGGATGATAAAGAGGACCCACTGTGGAGGCTGATAGTCTTGCTGCACATGTGGGCTGTGGCACTCACTGCCTGTGACAGCCAAGTGCCTCAGTCTCTCCCATGCTAAAATATGGATAGGTGTTTGTTGGAGCTCACTGAATTGATGAGGAAGCAGGACACTAATTCCAGTGCAGCAGGGTACAGTCAGCTGAGCATGCATTGGCCATGGCTTCAACTGCTGTAGCTTTCTTGCCAAATAAATAACGTGAAGGCACAGTGAAGAGAAGCAGAGCTGTGAAACCAGCGCTGGAGTCTTATTGGGACAGCATAGCAGCAAGACCTGTACCTAGGGATGCACAATGGTGTTGTGCTGGTTTTGAATGAAATTGATATTTTAATAACAAAGAAATTAAGCTTGAGAAATTAGGTACTGAAAGTATGCTATTTGGTGACCCCTGGATGCTGGTGTTGTGGATGGCTTGGGTTTTTAAAATTTCCTTCTCTGCACTTTGTATGTTTTGATTTTTAAAAATTTGCTTCTCTGGCCCTTCTCCATGCCCCCAAGGTCTGGGAAGCTAGAGGTCGTCTTGGTAGAGGAGGCGATGATGGCCTAGACATAGCTGCTGGAGGAAGAGCTGAGCAGCCTAAAGGTGGAGCTGGTACTGTATCAGGCTGCTAAAGAATTTGTATGGTCTTTGTGGAAATGTCTCCAAGTAACAAGCGCAGATCTCACACATACCATCAGTTTGGTTGTGGAATGAGATCTGCCTCTGTGTGCCACTGCCACCATCAGAATGCTTGCTTCTTGTGGGCAGCCAACACTGGCAGGGAGATACAGCTAGACCCACCCCTGCTGCTGGAAAGCTTGCCTCCTGTAGGTAAACAGTACAGGCAGGGAGAAACAGACAGATATACCCCATGCACCTGGAAGCTACCATTGGAGACCCTTGCTTCCTTCAGTCAGCCAGTGCCCACCTGGAGAATCAGACAGACATACCTCTGTGTGCCTACTGCCTTTGAGGGAGTTCCAGTATAGACACACAGGCTGAGAGAAGCAGCCCCATCATCACGCACCTCTGGCTGTCAGAGAAGCCTCAGTGTAGCTGCATGGGTCTAGAAAAGTCCGCCCCATGACCTGCTACTTCCCTGGGGACCTGGGTTCAAAGAAACCTAGGTCCCTGGCCCATTCCTCTACACCATAGAGGGGCAGCCAACATGGGAAGTGTTTGGGACCCCACCACTGGCTTGTTGGAACCCAGGAAAATGTCAAAATTAAGGAGAAAAGACAACCTTAGACCTCCAGCCCACACAGAGCCAGTCTCACAGACTTGTATGGACCTGGAAGAAAATGGAAGTAACACACCTGAAATCTCTGAGAGAATAGCAACTGAAGTAAAGAAACAACTTCATGAGACTGTAAAAGTAATCAAAGCAGAAATAATATCTCAGGTAAAAGAAGAAATCACAAATATAATGAAAGAATTGTGGAGCATATCTAAAGAAGACATAGGTAAAAAACAGGAGCATAGGAAAGTGATGGAAACCTTGAATGAACAATATAGGAAGGAATTATAATGATTGAAACAGATTCAAAGAGATATCCAAGAAATTAAGTACTCCATTGAGAACTGGAAAAACTACTTGAAAGAAACTGAACATAGGCTTCCAGACCTTAAAGTCAGGATCACAGCTAGCAATTGTGAAAGGAAGAATCTCTTAAAAATAACAAGGAACCAGGAAATAGCAACTCAACAGCTGCAAGATGATGCAAAGAAAAATAATTTAAGGTGATAGGTATCAGCAAAAAAGCAGGGGTCAAAACAAATGACACAAATGGACTATTGACAGAAGTAATAGCAGAAAACCTCCCAAACATGAGAAAAGGATCTGGCATACAGATAAATGAGGCATACAGAACTCCAACTACCCATAACTAAAATAAATTTACACCCAGACATATAATAATCAAGATCCCAGAAATTCCACACAAGAACAGAACATTAAAGGCTGTTAGAGAAAAGAAACAGATAACCTATAAAGGAAAACCAATCAGAATCACAGCAGACTTTCAACACAAATCATTAAGCTAAGAAGAGTTTGGAGTGAAGTGTTTCAAATCCAGAAAGAAAACAACTTGCAACCAAGATTGATGTACCCTGTGAGACTATCTTTCAAAATTGGTGGAAAAATAAAAAACTTTCATGATAAAGAGCAACTGAAGGAATTCATGGCCACCAGACCAACACTACAAAGGGTGCTGAACGATATTTTAGAGAGAGATAAAGATGACCATGGTTCTAGGAACAGCAGTAGAGGGGGATCAACAAACAGGATAGGCAATTGAACCAAGGGGGAAAGTGGGGGGCCACCAGCAGGAGGATAGCATGGCAGAGATGAGCCAAGGCATGCCAGTTGTAACCATTAATGTAGATGGTCTCAATTCACCAATAAAAAGAAACACAAGGAGAGTGGATTAAGAAACAAGATCCATCAATATATTGTATAGAAGAAAAACATTTAACTGGAAAGGAAATTCATAGACTGAAAATCAAAGGAGAGAAAACAATTGTTCCATGTGATGGGATACCCGAACAAAACAAGGGTAATGTCTTAGTTACTTTTTACTCATTGCTGAGACAAAAACACCTGACGCTCAAAATTAGGGAAGGAAAGGTTTATTTCTTACAGTTCTTGGAGGTTTCAGTCAATGTTCAGCTGGCTGCAAGGCAGGGCAGCATGGCGGGGCAGCCATTCATGGTGGGGCAACCATTCATGGTGGTCACAAAACAGTAAGATGAACCTGCAAGACACACCTTCCTCTCGTCCTTATGCTATATGTCAGTTCCACCCATGGGCAGGTGCGGCACTCAAACCACCAATCCCAGTGCTAGACAACAAACCAATCATGAAGGCCAGACTCAGCCCCATCCAAGGTTAAATGAGGCTTTGGGAAACACAGGATCTTACTCACATCAGGTAACTAGCCCATCAGCTGCAGAATGGATGAGAAAGATTTGGTATTTTCATACAATACAAAGCTACTCAGCTATAAAGTAGGATAATCTTAAGGCTCTTGAAGGTAAATGGATGCCACTGCAGATCATGCTCGTGGGTGAAATGGTTTGGACTCATATGGATGAACATTGAGTTATCTCCCTAGCATAAAATACTGAAGGAGTTAGTGGGAACCAAAAAGTACAATAGATATTATGAAAGTGATAGGGGAGGAAACATCTAAAAAGGGAAAGTGGCAACCACTGTTAGTTTCCTATTATCTTGCTTTGAATTCTTATATCATTTTCATAATTTTGTTAGGTTTGGTTTTATTCTGTCTTATTTTGTTAGATTTTACCGTGTCTGATGGTAGGGCAGCTATTTTGAAGATAACAGACTATATTATGGTAATCATTGCTGAGTCCCTATTATCTTGTTTTGAAGTCCTATAATGCTTTCATTCTTTTGTTTTGATTGGTTTTATCAGTTTTGTTTTGTTTAATTTTATTATGTGTGATAGCATGGACAGCTATTTTGAAGAAAACAAAGACATTATACTAGCCATTGTTGATTTCCTATCATCTTGTTTTGAAGTCCTGTAATGTTTTCATTCTTTTGTCTTGGCTGGTTTTGTTCTGTTTTCTTTTTTTGATTTTATTGTGTGATGGTATAGACAGCTATTTTGAAGAAAGCTAGAGACATTATGGTAGTCACTGTTTATTTCCTGTTATCCCATAATGAAGTCCTGTATCGCTTGCATTGTTCTGTTCTGATTTACTTTATTGTGTTTTGTTTTGTTTGGTTTTATTCTCTTTAAAATAAAATAAAAAATTGCTTCTCTGTATTTTGTACATTTTCCCCACTAGATAATATTTTACTAGTCTACGAGCTCACATTTAGGAAAATTTACCTTCTTGAACCCTCAGGATGAGGTTGATTACTCTTGTTCCTCTCATTTTCCTTCCCAGAGATCCACAGAGCCTTGATGAAAATGGGCAGGTGTCACGTAGGGCTCCTCAGGCACCTGGACACAGCTCTCCGCACCATCCTCCTGTGTTAACCCTGGGATGTGTCTGACAAGGCGGGGCCACACTGGGAAAACAGAAAGAAAGGAAATGTGAATGGAACAACAGTGACAGTGGCAAAAGCCATGCATTCTACAGTTCTCAGGGAACAGGGGACTCTGGGGCTTGGTTCAGCTCCACAGTATTAATGTCTAGCTCTTGGATGATAAAGCTCACTGAGAACCAGTGCACGGGATGCCCCTTGTCTGGGTCACCTTTCTACAGTGTATCAGTCTCCTGGGATTCAGATTTCCAGATCAATTATTAATTCCTGCAGCAAATCCCTATGACTTTTCTTGTCCTTGGCAGGCCCTAGGCCAGATACAGTGCTCTATTCTCTGTCCTAGGGATCTTGCTGCTGGGTGAAGGCCAACGGGCATGTAATGAGCTTAGATACTTGCAAGAACGAGGGACCCAGGAAGGCCATTGCATCCCGGGGCAGTGACACTGAGAAGGCCTGGGGAGGATTGGGGAAAAAAAAGGAAATCACTCTGTCATCCCCAGGGCACAGATTCTGCCTTGTCAGTGCAGGAGATGTGACTCTAGGCACACAGCATTTCTCACACCCACACACTCAGGCTTCTGTGCTCCACCCACCTGTCCACCCCTCTCCTCCTACCTCCTAACCATCCTGACACTGCCCCAGTCTCTGTGTCTCTTCTGCCCTGTCCTGGAATGTGCCACCAGCCAGTGTGAGTTCCCTCATCAGAGTCTGATTCCACCAACTTCTTCTTATTGTCTGATGTTGTCTGCCTGCCACCACCTTGGGAACAGTCACTTGGAGTCCTTGGCATCAGGGCAGAGGTTCCCATCCAAGCTCAGGACAGGACTCATCCATGCGAGCTCGACCTTGTGTGATACAGCACCCCGGTCCCTGGGTCCACCCGGGTGCACATGCTGTGCGGGTGGATATGTCACTCCGAGTCACAGGCTCCCCTCATCGCCTCCTGACCAACTTCCAGGTGTCCCCTAAGACAGACCCCCAGCTATGGTGCATGACACTCTGTAAAGTAAACTGTGGGTATTGTCATGTTTTGTGTTTCAGACTCTTCTGTCCTTTCCAAGCAGAGATTCCACCCTCCCCATCGATCCTTGTGTTAAAAGTGGTCAGCACAGATCTGCACACTTCGGAAGCACTTAACTGTATACTGGGTTGAAGCATATAGCATTATTTAATAATTGGTGCTGGGGGACACTGCTTCCCATTAAAAGTATAAACAAATGAGCAAAAACAAAAACAAAACAAACAAACCAAAACAAGAAAAAAACCAGGAAGGAATGGAAATGACACTACTCAGATTGGTCTAAAGGTGAGAAGAATTAAAGACATATATAAATACATTTTCTAAAGGCAAAAAATCCAAACTTGATTCTGTTTGAAAAAGAATTCTGCATGCAGACCTCCCTGTGAGTGAAAGAAACCTAAACACCATAGCAGAACACAGCAGCACCTTAGGTCCCAAGCTCAGTTCTCTCCACAATTCTTGCTGTACACTCAACTGGACAAGAACCAAATGAAATTTTCCCCTAAGGTCAACATTGAACCTAATTATTGAATTCAATTTGGTTCTCCAACTTGGTTGGTGACTAGAATCATGGAAAGAATCAAGTTCATGAACTGAGGTACAACTGTATATAGATATGCATAATGTCTACGTAATATTTAAAGTTTCAGTAAAATATGAACTAAATTATAGACTGACAAATAAATGTATAACACAAATGACTGAGTTAATAATACATTAAATTTAAGTAAAATATAGACAACAAAAGCAATTTGAAAAATACATTTAAATGATTAAGAATTTAAAGGATGGCACTCAATCTCATACAATTAGAGTAATGCACCTTAAACAAAAAATCTATTTTCCACATATGTGTGACATTTGTAGCTAAAGAGGAGACAGATGGAGTGGAAAATGGGGGCACATACACTGTTGGTGGGGTGGAGATTCCTAGAATCTTTTTGGAGGGTAATTCAGTAATCTGCACCAGAATTTTAAATATCAATGCCATTTGATCCAGCTTTAAAACTTTTAAATTTAAATATATTTGTATATGTGTGCACAGATATCAAATGCAGGCTCTTTTTGGTCACATTAAAAATTCAAACAACATCCATGTCCGTTAATAACAGGCTACTTAATATGAGACCTATCCATTTAGCATAGAATCCATTTGGGTACTATGCTAAAAATATAATGAGTAGAAACTATACTGTGATGGAAGCGTGCCCAAGATATGTAACTAAGTGCAAAAAGAGTCATACAATACTAAGACCATGTTTTTGTAAAAATAACATGACATATTTACACACATTTATAAACTTTTACATATACATATATATCTGTGTGTGGTATATAATACAAATACTTCTGTTTGTATTTGCATCACAAATACCTAAGATTATAAGGAGCTTAGTAGTGGTGCATGAAGGAGAAAGGCTTTTATTTCTGATACCTCCCTCTTTGGTTAATTTATTATTATTTATATGTTTTGCATGAACCAGTTAACACACAAAGGAAAAACCTATGTACCCCAGCACTGGTTGGGCAAAGAAAGATTGTGAGCTCTTGGGTGTTCTGCTTGACCATCTAGAAAGTCCAATGTTCTGTTTAGTCCTCCTCATTAGTCTCAAAGGATAAAGGACACCTGTATCATATGATAAAATTAACAAGTTATCAAAAATTTTCTTCTTTCTTCACAGTTGCAAACTCAGTGTTAAATTCTTTGCACATCAGTGAAAGTAGCTGAGAAGAAATTCGTCGTGGAACAAGAAGCAATCATTTAAATCAACTGATGGCAAACCAAGGACCACGTCACTGGTAAATTTAATTGCAAAGACACAGATTGTTGGAAGCTTTCAGTGTTGTTCCCATACATATATTACAGGCTTTTCTATGTGGTTTTAGAAACATATTTTAAAGAGTTAAAATTTGTTGTACTAGATAGCATTCCAGGTGTGTGATCGTAGTAAATTTCTTTTAGCATATGATGGTAGAGAGAGTTTAATAGTCATAGAAGTAGCTTTAATTCTTTAATGTGAGAATGACTAGTTGGGCAATGGTGTTTTCCTTTTGTTCTTGGCTGTGAAAGGCCCTAAAGGGCCCAAGCTGGTGTCAAATTAATGTAGAACTGCTTTGAGATGACTGATGAATTTGTATCTCTTTCTTTCCAAAGCTTTCGTGTTTTTCCCATGTTGCATCTGTATCTTCATGTGAGCCATCCCAGATCTTTTTTAATATCTTCCAGTTATTTATGTTAAATATATAAAGATAAGATCACGATGCCTAAGGAGGGCTCATTAAATCTTTTATTTCAGGGCTTTTGGATTGCAAATGAGGACGAATATCTCAATTTATGGTACCTTTTATTTGAACTGGGGACATCTCAAGAGTCACTTTTTCTGTTATCTTGGCATCTCTACTACACACACAGGCTGGTCCAAGAAGAACAAGGAGTGTGAGTATTAAAAACACACAAGAACAATTACATAAACGTTTTCAGGAGGTTACCAAAAGGTACAGGTTAAGGTTCAAGTAATTTACTTCTTTCCAGATGATGACTTTATTTCTCATTTGACACAGAACCTATTAAATGTCTCTCATCTAAAATACTTTCATCCAGTTGCACAGATTTTGTAAAAAGCATCAGACACAATCAGCCACTGACTTCATGAGCTCTATCTCAACACCCTCTCTGCAGGGTTAGTATCCTGTCTTCCGACACCAACCCACAATCAAGCTTGGTGAAGGTACTCGGCTGTGTTTACACCGATGCACACACACACTTGCTCACACTTGGCACGAGGGCAGAGGAAAAGCAAGCCGTATGTTGTCGGAACGTGAAGGAAGGGGACAGGTTTGTGGCTTGGTGGCAGTTGGCACCAGGCGAGTAACAAAGTCTCCCCCTATAGTATTGAAAACTCCCTCAACAGAAATAAGGCATCTGCTTCCACACAGAGAACTAAGACACGTGGGGGGAAAGTCAGAGAAAATTCCGTAACTGGAAACATAAGCACCATGGTCATTCCAACTACTCAAAGCACAAATGGGAAGCTCATTTACCATGTGGCCGCGAAAGCTTGCAGGTCCTGTAGTCAGTTTAATGCCCACAGTATGTCACTGTACACAACAGCGCACTCAGTCAAGTCTCTCCAGGATCAAGTCATTGTTGGACATAAAAGGCAGGAGATGTTTGAATATCCCTTCATAAAAAACGAGAATGAACTTCAGAGGTCTGGAGGGACTGGCTCCAAAATAAATACCTAAAGTGGAAAGAGCATTTATAGTTGGCTTTTATTAAGTGGCAGTTGTTCAATGAATACCATATGTGGCATCCTAAGAAAATTATTTCAGAAATGGAAAACGTGAAGCTTTAATAACTACCTTATAGATATCATTACTAAAACTATTTTATAGATAAGAAAATCAAAGCTCAGAGAATATAAGCCACTTAAAACTGAGAGAGGCTGGCTAGCTCTACAGAGTACCTGCTAACCTCACACCTCAATCCAGCACCCAAATACCCAACACGTGGCACTTTTCCCCCCAGCCATGGCCCCTTGCAGAAGCAGACTGTCGGGGGCATGCTTCCGCAGGTACCCATGCACGTGATCCCTATATCTGTGTTCACAGCAGAGCTTCTCTAAACAGGGAGAATCCATAAAACCTAAACTTCTGTGTCTGTCTATATATTTGCATTGTCCTTTGGTCCAGAGACCAAAGATAAACTTCTACCAAATATTTAATAATTTATGAAAACACAAAGTATTAATTTCTAAAAAACAGTTTTCCATCCTACAAATTCAAAGAAAGAAAAGGAATACATAAAAGCAAAGAGGAAAGAAGGAAGGCGGGACAGAAACAAGAAGGAAAAGGAAGGAAGGGAGAGAAAGAAAGTGAAAAAAGAAGGAAGTGAGTGAAAAAGTAGGGAGGGAGAGAGAGCATGAAGAAGGAAATAGAGGCGGACAGGAAGAGGGAAGCCAGGGAGGAAGGAAGATTGGAAAAATGTTTAATGATTTGATTAGACGCCTAATATTTCCCAAGTCAAATGGTCATGAGACAAGTACTTATAAAATTAGCTAACACAGCTAAGCCAAACTTACTGAACTGGATAGTTTAATAGTTTCCAAATTTGTAGTTGATTATGTTTCACTTGAATTTTGAGAGCCTTGTCTCTGAAGAAGCCACGAGGAGCTGCAGGTCACAGGGCTGAGGCTGAGTGTGGGCAGCGGGGCCAGGAAAATGTCCCTTTGTGCCCTTCTCTGGGCCCTGGGCTGGCTCCTCCTGCCCCTGTTGTCAGGGCCAGAGTCCTTGGAGGTCACCACCAGGGAGCCAGCTGGGCCAGGTCTTCACCCAGCTGCCGAGGTCAGGAAGGGCAGCCTGATCTGGGTGAGGAGCAGGCTGGGAAGCTTCCCTCTGCCATGCAGAGGGCCAGAGTGGCCCCAAGTGTGCAAAGCAGGAGCCCTGGGTGTGTAACTGATGCAGGGGAGCCTGCCATTCCCACTGCTCCCAGCCCTTGGCCTCTCCCAGCTGCACCTTCCGGTCCCCAGGCTGAGGAAGTCTCTTTCTCTGCAGGAAAGTGGCTTCAGTTGTGGATCTGGGATCCTGGAACAATAAGAAATTCACATACTCATACTTCCCGATGGTATGGATGCCCAGGTGGTAAATTTCTAGATGCAGACTTGGCAAGGTCACGGAGAATGCTGGGTATGAAGAAATACACTACTAGTGCAAAAGACTCAGATTTAGGTGATACTTGTGATAAGATTATGATCCACTGCTATCAGTTATTATTTCATTATCCAATAACATATCAAATATTGCAGATAAGAAGAAAGTTCAATCCAATGACACACGTGTTGCCATTCTGGGAAAACAAGCATAGGGGTCCCCATAGAGAACTGAGGTCCCACAGTGTTGAGAAAGTATTTGGGGGAGTTGGGGTCCCCATTCCTTCAGCAAACACTGGGCTGCCAGCTGAAGACGGCAGCATGGGTCAGTCTCATGGAAGTGACCATGAGAGGAAAGCATGACTTTGGGAAATTGAACACTTGTATCAGGCTGGTGCAAATCATTCGATAGGAGCAGTCACAGTTAATCCTCAAAGTGGCCCTACCAGAAAATGGATGTTTCTTTGGGTTGGTTATCTGACTCACCATGGCCTGGCGCCATAGCCCTGGGCCCTCTGACCACTGCGTCTGGTTGTGTGCCATCCACCCACACGTGCGTGTGACCTGGAAAATGATGCCTCTTGCTTCCCAGCCAGTTCTCCTGGCATCTGGTGCACCCCTTGGGTCCCTTGTCCTCCCTCTGTCTCTCTGACAAATGAAAGTGTCCCGGTCTTTCTAAGGATGCAGTTTATACCTCTTTCCAAGGAGGATCTGGAGTTCTGACAGATTAATGACAGCTGGAGACAAAATGAAAATCCCTTTCTGGGAAGTAGATTTGCACCTCCAGCCACAGTCAGGCTTCCTAGAAGACGTTGGACACAGCCTCCTTTAACCGTTCTGTAACCTTTCTAAGGATGCCAGAGTGACCATTCCTTCACATGCCACTGCCTTCTTCCTATGACTGTCTGGACTGGGTTTCTGAGTGCCTTTTCCCTGGACAGCCAGTTTAAAGTTAAAATATGCCCTATGCTTGTGAGCAAAGCTTTTTAAAAATTAATTTAATATCCAAGTGTCTCCTTGTCCTTCATTTTCTTTGAATTTTTACTGAATTTCAATGTAACGAAAGAGGACCAGGATCGGTCCAAATTAGAAAACCCTTTTGTGGCTTTTTCCCCTACTTTAACCATTAGTCCTATCGAACACATCACTATGAGGTCCCTTAACCAAAAGGGTCAGAGTAATTCTTTTTTGAGGAGAGCTTTATGTCTTTTAAAATTGGATGGGAAAAGTGGTATTATCCATGTCATTCCTAACTAAAATTTAGCATTAGATCTAGGCAGAAGGAAAGCACAATTTGTCAGAAATATCTGTGCTTTATTCCCAGTTGAAAAATGCAGGTTATTTTTCTATCCCGTTGTGATACAGCGTGTTTTGTTGTATGTGTTTAAAACCATGATTCTGAAAGAAATCCCCAGCTTCCTCTAGACTAGCAGGAGTTCATCACACGAAGGAAAGTTTCAAGACCTCAGATTCAATTAGAGGAAGGGAATTAGGAAGAAGAATGTGAAGAATAAATCTTAATGAAGAAAATCTCAAGGTATAAATCTTAATCTCTATGCATTTTTCTCTGAGATCACCTGAGAATCGGATTTTTCAGTCGTATCTCAATGCCTCTTTCCCAGGCAAGCCTGCCGAATCATATGCATTTTGAACAGGCAAAAATGAATAAATGAAAAAAAATATTAGCAAACAAAGTGAGATTTAGTCTGGATTAAGCTTGGCTTGTAGGATGTTTGCTTTATCGTGTGCAGTGTATTCATGGGCAGGGACTTGAGGCTGTTTTTGTTGAGTTGAACATGGAGCCACATTTTTCTCCTGCCCTTTATCCAGTTTCCTGAACTTTTATCTGTGCTTGAGAATTGTGTGCTTCAGGGTCTCAGAATGAAAAAGGACTCATGAGTCAGCAAGTCTAAGAGGACAGGGGCGCGAGCGCATATGCCTGTGATGAGCGCCCTGACCTACAGTTGTACAATTGCTTTCAGTGGATGAAGATGAAGCCAGGTGTGTTGGTGCACACCTTTAATCCCAACACCCAAGAGACTGAGGCAGGAGAACTGCAGGTTTGACACCAGTCTGGGCTGCATAGCAAGACTCAGGCTCAAATACCTAAAGAAAAAACAAACAAACAAAAAACCAGTTGCAAAGGAGAACCCCAGTACCATGGGATAGGCCAGGCGGCCCTGCTGATTGGGGTCAGGGATGGAATTAGAAGCCCCACTTCCTAGCCGAGGCTCCTTCCCATGCCACATTTTGATGATAAGAAGACATCACGGAGGTCAAGGCAGAGCTTTAGCATTGACTTTCCAGTGTGACCTTGGCTCCCGGGACCAGCAGGAAACAAATCCAAGAGAGATAAGTTTCCTAGAAACTTCTGGTTCCACTGCTGAATGATGGCTGCTGGCCAGCGCCCCACCAGCCTGCAGCCCAGTCCAATGCTCGTGGCCTGTGGGAAACCAGCCCTGCAGCCTTGGGGCAGAAAGGCCCAGCACCCTGAGGTCACCAGCCTGCTCTGGCCCGTCTTGAACCCCTGGTCAAGGCTGCTGCAGGCAGAGGGAAAGGAAATAAACAAAAGCCACCCTCCTTTCACGAAGAAATGTCTTTGCTTTGCGTTTAAACCTTGGCCTCCCTCCCTCCCTCTCCCATGTCAGCACATGACTTGTCTTGGCCAAAGGTTGGAGCGGTGTCAACTGGGTCTCTCCTGGCCCAGGAGACATGGACAGCTCTGACCACCAGAGTGAGGATTTGCTTTGTTTCTCATCCTGATCCAGGTCCTACATAATGTGTTAGCCCTCGTTGCCACAGAGTAAATCTCAAATGACTCATATTTCAAGATATTGGACTGGGTTCGAGGTGCAGATCTCGGTTCTCGCGTCCTTTGTAAGGTGATTTGCAGGCATCTTCCTCCATCCAGAAGGCTGTGATTCAGACTCCAGCATGTCCCACGGTGTCTGTGTGAATCTGGGCCAGGTTCTCTGGGGTTAGGAGGGGATCACCAGCCTCTTCAACCGCTGCTTCTTGGAGACTCACGGCATACACTGTGGCCACAGCCCTGACGGCAAATGTCTACCTTTGCTTTCCACCAGGTACTTGTGACCACAGTAATAGAACATCTTCTGACATCCGTGGTTGTCTTCCGCAGAGTGCAGAGAAGTCACCCTTCTCTACCACCCGAAAGACTCTCTAGGGCTGTCAGTTTCCTCCTGGACAACAAGGTGGTAATAAGAAGACCCATCGCATTTTGGGGATATTTACTTTGTAACAGGTCCCTTACTGGGAAGTTTCCCTGTATTCAAACTGCCATTGAATTTTAAAGACAATTGGGACAGAAAGCGGTGTTATCTTCCCTCCCCTTTTTCCCTTTCAAGCTCAGGATGAGCAATTTAGATGGCTTTTAAACTGGACCTCCCTGACTCCGAAGCTACCAAGGTAAACTGAATGAGGTTGATTTGCAAACAGAAACTGGTTCTTGGGGCAAAGACATCATCTCAGTCCTGTTTACTCATTGCTCTAGTTTACTTCTTTTTGATTAATGAATTAATTTTTGAGGTGCTGGGATGGAACTCAGGGCCTCGGATATTCTAGGCAAGAGCTCCACCACTGAGATCTGTCCACAGTTCCTCACTGCTACAGCTTCTATACAGAGGCCCCTAAGATGATACATTTCCCTAATACATAGTTAGTACAAAGGCAGCTACTTAAAGAGAAGGACCAGTACTTGTCTACAGGATGCCTAATACACAGTGGATGTGCAGTCAGTGTGGAAATGCAGGAAGAGTGACAGAGTCAGCAATACACCTGCTTGGCATGCTTGGATTAAACAGGATCATTATGTTTCCAGTTTGCAAAGGAAGATGTAGCTGTTGGGTTGTTCTGTCGTATATGTATACCTTGAAATGTGACCTATCACCACAGCAACCATTAGACAAAGCTCAGTTCTTCTTGGTGAGAATCTACTCGTGGGTAGGAAACCTAGTCTCCCAAAGCAGCTGGTTATGCTTCTCTGCGAGCGGGATGCAATCAGCACAGGTGTGGGCGGTAAAAGGCCGCATCTCTCAGGTAGCTCCATCATCAGTCCTCTGCCTCGTAATTATTTAGTATCTCTCAGTCTCTGGGACACAATCTTCAGCACAGAAAGCAAGGCAAGGACTCCCAGAGTTACTGGGAGGATCATGCAGCACATACCACTCTCAAACAGGCAATCAGTAAAGAGCATCATGGAGTCCATTCTAATGACCAAGATATGTGTGGGGGAGATCCTCATAATGCTGCTTTAGTGGAAAATGCTTTTCCATTCTTAGTCATGGTTGGCACAATTGGTTTAATTTCACACATTGTCTGAAAGATTATTGGAAGTTCTTTTAGCCTGCATCTGGATTCAACAAAAAATTCTTACAGTCAATGGAAGTATTTAAATAGATGGTAGAAGATTTCCTATTAGTATGGTTATAGAAAACAAAGTTAGTACATAGTGCGACCCTGCCTCAAAAAAACCAGGGCCGGGAGTTTGGCTCAGTGGCTTAAGCGCCTGCCCTGGCCCTGGCAGGCGCAAGGCTGTGAGTTCAATCCCCGGTGCCGCAAAAAAAAAAAAAAAAAAAAAAAAAAAAAAAAAAAAAAAAAAAAAAAAAAAAAAAAAAAAAAAAAAAAAAAAAAAAAAAAAAAAAAAAAGAAAACAAAGTTAGGAGGGCAGGGAGTTTGACTCAGTGGCTTAAGCGCCTGTCTGGCAGGTGCGAGGTTATGAGTTCGATCCCTGGTGCAAAAAAAAAAAAGTTAGGTATCTTCTTAAGTTACATTTCAATTTTGAGACTTTGATTCTGTGAATCCAGAGATTTGATTGCTAAATCTTGGAAGCAGCCTATATGTCCAAAAACAAATGGACAGATAAAGAAAATGAGGTGTTTACACAATGGAGTGGTACTGTGTCATAAAGAAGGATAAACTTGAGCAATTTGTAGGAAAATGGGTGCATCTTGAGACCTTAATTTTAAGTGAAATAAATCAGATATGCAAGTTTAAATATTGCATGGTTTCTCTCATATGAGAAACCCCACGTATAAACACAGAACAAAATAAAAGATAATAGGGAGATCATTCTCGAATGGAAGGGGAGCTAGAGATGGAGGGGGGAGGGAAAGGAAATGAAAAAAGGAATTAAAATGTGTCATGTCCATGTACAGACTCCACACAAGGAAAATAAACATGCTGCACTGCAAACAGGACTAATGAAATACATTTGAAACAGAAAGTCCCTCAGGGATATTTACCTGAGGCAGGGGTCAGATGTTATTCCTTCTGAATGAAATAATTTTCCACTTACTCTTTAATGGGTTTTCCCCTCAAAGACTCAGTTTAATTATTATAACTGTACTGAGGTTTAAACCAAGGTGGTAGGAAATTCAGCACACCTCAGCGCAGTTCCATGCTTTGGTATTTCAGAGGTGGCGGTTCTCAAATAGGATCTGATGCTACACTTTAGCAAAAATATTATTGACATCTGTCAGCGAAAGAGCCGTGTGGCTGCGCCTTAAGATGCTGTACTTCAAAAAAAATATCAACTAGCTTGCTTAACAGTGCCTGATGGTTGCATGTTTGGGCTTGTTAACATGGGTGATCAGTAAACAAGATAAAGTTCACAAAGTTTAATATTATTAAACTGCTCTCTAAACATTCCTCTTATTTACAACAAATTGTTCCTCTGGTCGGGGCCAGGAATTTATTATACAATCCACAGTGTTTAAAAACCTCGGTACTAGCAGCATCTGAGAAAAAGAGCTGCCCAAAATATGTTAGAGGAAAACTTCTTTTCTTTGATGTTAAACCATAGCTAAAAAGTATGCTGAATCATGAGGGCTGAAGAATAGTTTTAAAACAATTATGCAAGTTGTCAGGCCCTGAGCTTACAATTTTCCCAAACAGATCTTTGAATTTAGAAACACAGTCTCGTTTCCTGTTTCGGCTTTGTAATTCTTTGTATTTGGGAATCACAGATCCGCAGCCCTGACTGTATCCTCCACATTGCACAATGAGCTTCCTTCCTCGCGAGGGAGATCCCATTTCCGAAGGCTCTGCGAGCATCGGTGGAAATTCTTCTCTCTTTCTGGATATCATTCACAGAGAGAGAGGTCTGACCAAGACCAAGCTCCGGTCAGTGCCAGTACATTCCATGGTCTTTTGCAGTGAGATCAATTAACAGAAACTATCTCTGAATAGCTGTACAGAATAATTCATTGGAACTCACAGGAGCTGGTTTTGCTGTTCTAACTCGTTTATAAACGGCTCTGAGACAGAGGGAAGACAACATTTCCAGGTTGGGGCACCAGCAGTAACTCATGCTAGTGAGGACGTCCTGCTTCCCATGTGCTGAGAAGTCCCCGCGTATGGCCGGCAGGAAGGGATGGGTGCTGCCCCAGACCCAGGCCTTGGCTTCCCACAGAGCCAGACATTGTGTCCTGGGGAGCATCCTTCACGCCCCTCCACACCTCACCACTCCTGGGGCCCTTAGGATCCTAACACGGAGTTAGCTCCCCTGGGCTCCCTACCTTCAATCTTGGGTCCACAAATCCGTCCCTGCTGTGTACACAAAGCGATCTCCACACACTGGACATCTGCCCATTTCCTCCTCTGTGGGCTGCCCTGGCCACAGGGACGGGGGCCTTGCTGTGGGGGCAGCTGCTGTCACCTTTGTTCAACCTGCCATTTGTCCTATTTCTGTCCTGACTGCAGGGTCACTGGACAAAAATAAATGGAAAGAATGGTCAGGGCCTGGGAATCCTGCATGCAGTTTTCATTAAGGTTCTTTCTTTCTTTCTTTCTTTCTTTCTTTCTTTCTTTCTTTCTTTCTTTCTTTCTTCTCTCTCTCTCTCCTTTCTTTCATTTCATTTCTTTTTCTCTTTCTGTTTCTTTCTCTTTTTCTTCCTTTTTTTTGTTTATTGGTACAATTTAACTATTCATAATGATCATATCCATCATAGGGAATTCATGCCTACTTTTCTCTTGAGGTGCAACAGACTGAACTCAGGGCTTCCCATGTTAAACAGGAGCACTATCATTACCCCAGCCCATATACGTTTTTTGTTTTTCTAGACACACGTGTACTACCTGAACACAATGACTGCCTGGTTGCAAATGGAGCAGGCGGGGGGAAGTGGAAGGAAAGGTGACTCAAATCCAGACTTTCCAGCTTAGTACTTGTGTGGTTTTTGACAAACTGCTCCTCAGTCCTAGGTGTTGATTTCCACATCTGCACCGTGGTGGCAACAGCAGTGCCCTCCTCCAGATGCTGACGAGAGCGCTGGAAGTGAAGAGGCTGCACAAGTTAAACAAGAACACGGGTTCTCACAGCATTACCGCTTTTCTCCTCAGACTTATGATGAAGTCTTAATATTGTCTATCTTTTATTTTGTATTTAAAGTTATTTATTTTGGGGCCAGGTGTGGTGGTGTATGTCTTTAATTCCAGCACTCGGGAGGCTGAGGCAGGAGGATCATTGCAGGTTCAAGACTAGCCTGGGCTACAAAGTGAGTTCAAGACCAGCCTGAAGTGCATAGTGAGACCCTATCTCAAAAAAGATAGGGCTGGGGATTTAGGTCATTGACGTAAGCACCTGCTTGGCAAGCACAAATTTGTGAATTCAATCCCTAGTACCAAAAAAAAAAAAAAAAAAAAAAAAAAAAGATTATTTACTTTGGGTTTCTCATATAAGAGAAACTGTGCAACATTTAACTTGAGTGCCTGATTTATTCTTCCTAACATTATGATATAAACATGCATCTGTTTTCCTACAAACGACTGGAATTTATCCTTCTTTATGATAGAGTAGTACTCCATTTTGTATAAGTACAACATTTTCTTGACCCCCCCAAAAAATAAATAAATAAAAGATCATAAGAAATAGGGAAATGCTTTGCAAATGGGAAGGAGATACAGAGATAGACTAAAAAGAAAAGAGATATGTTAAGCACATGTACCCGTGCTCTATTATTAGTGTAACATTATGTACTGCAAATATGCTCTAATAAAAAAACTGAAAAAATGGACTTAATGATAAACTGCAGAAGAGAGAGATCTTGGGCAAAGAAAGTTGGAGTGGACAGAACAACATATTCTTTCTATGGATAATATTTGGAAGTAAGCAAAATAAGCAAGGTGACTTCACTGGCCTGTAAGCTGCCTAACCCTGTTCATGAGATAATTTTCTAGCATAAGTATATTTTTCTCTAAGAAACTAATATAGTTAATCTACTGCTTATTGTGTTTAAACTCTCTGCCTGTTAGTAATACGATGTGCATGCGTGTATGAGTGTGCATATGACTGTGTGTATGTGTGTAAGAGAGACAGACAGAGCACGCATGTGCATGCACATGTGTGTGTAATTGTGGTCAGAAATCATGCTTGCAGGCCAAGATCAACTTGTCACCACAAGTGAGGTTTCATGTCATCAGCTACATAGCTCTCCCCGTGCGTTAATTTTTCTAACAAGATGTCCTCAAGGAAGAAAAATGGACGTGGGGCCTCTGCTACAGGGGCAGGGCTAGAGCTTCAGTCTGATCACAAGTCGGAGGATGCAAATGAGTGAAACACAGGAAAGCCCCGGGCACTACGGCTTGGAAACGCCCCCGGGGGGTGGGTGTGTACAGCAGAGGCTGAGGCAGGACTCAGCTCCATGCCGGAACAGCGGGACACACGCGCTTTCTCCTTTTCGATGCTTTCTTCGTTTTTTTTTTTTTGACTTTTAAAATCATCATTTTTTCTCCTATCTTATTTCTACTGTGTCGCATGACACTATCGAAAGGTTTATTGTTTTCTTATCTTCCTTATATTTCATGAAATGGCTCTTTGCTTTCATTCCAAATTTACTATATTCTGTTCTGTCTTCTTCAAAAACATGTAGACTAATTTAATCACCTCTACTCTCTCTGAAGCTGATGTAAGCTTGTATCATTTTCCTTTTATCTTCAGTAGATTTCACGGACACATAATCGTCACATACCTTCCCACTTTGGAAGTGTCATATTGCTCTGCATTCTCCTTTTTCTCCCAACAACTTTATATGGGATTTAAACCCATTCTTTCCTAGTTATCCTATTTGGATGAGGCACATTTTCCAGATCTTTTGCTATCCATTAACAAGTCCTTCTATCCCTTCTCCAGCTTTTCCCTTTGTTTTACTCCCATTTTAAATCTTTTTCTCAGCACGGCTTTGCCGCTTTTTGACCCCACTGATTTCTCCTCACATCTGTCACCCTTTGAGAGCCTTCATCTGCCCACCTGCTTCACGACCACTCCCCGGCCTCTGAGCCCTTGGACACGTCACTGTGCATTACAGCAGAAGTCCAGTTACACTACATTCATGAAAATTCCCCCAAAGATTCATGTCATGAAATTCCCCCCAAAAATCAAGGGTTTTGTTTCGTACACTACTGTACCAACAGCAATTGCTAATAAAGGCTAGTTAAATGAAAGAACAGAAGCTTGCTTATACAGCATCACTTTTACTGGTTCAAAAGTTACCAACAAATGACATGTGATTCGTAACACATGTGATTTGTAACATACTTGTGCTACTCATACCCACTGCAGCAGGACCTGCAAACAGGATCTGGGCGTGCATGTCTGCAGGCTGCTGCTGTGCAGATTTGCAGTTAGTGCCTGACATGGTGCCTTTGTATTGAAATGAGGTGTTGTCTAAGGTAAGTCCAGATCAATAGGGGCAGAGCTAAAATGCACATTAGTTCATAGTAGCATTGTCTGAACCTTTTTTTGTCTTACAATTTTTAAAAGAAATTTAAAATTAAATTTATTTCACTCAAAATTGAGCACCCTGCTGGTTTGGAGGAGCAGCTAAGTTGATAGCAACTAAGGTACATACCACAACTAAATGCTTGTATTGTTTGGTTGATTTTGCAGGCCTGGGGCTGGTAGTCTAAGCATCTCTTGGGAGGATAGTAGTATGCAGTATGGCAAACATGGGGGATTGCCTTCTGTCTTGTCTTTGAGGCCCAATATTCTTCTCACTGTTTTGCTTTATTCTGATTAATTGTTTTTGCTTTATTCAATATTCTGTTTTGATTGGTTTTATTCTGTTTTGTCTTTGGTTTGATTTTGCTATACCTGATGGAATGGACAACTATTGTGAAGATAACAAGATATACTATACTAGCTATTGCTTTCCTAGTTTCCTACTTTGAAGTTCTGTACCAGTTTTACTGCTCTGTTTTGATTGACTTTATTCTGTTTTATTTTGTTGGTTTTTACTATCTTTAAAATAAAATTTTTAAAAATTTGATATCTTCATACTAAATGATGCTTTTTTTTTTCTCTTTCAGTTTTCCTAGCCAATAATTTGCCTTTCCTCTGGCCAACAACACTGCATCAAAATGCCCTGGAATCAACCTCATGACTGATGCACCCCAAATCAGCTATCCTTTAACTCCTACTCAAAAAGGAACAAGTTGTACAGAAGGCACTACTCTGAAGTACTGCTTACTCTCTTAGCAATGACGACAATATTAAATATCACTTGAGTTTAATTATTAGGGCAAAAATAATCCCAAACACCCACTGGTGGTTGGGTAAGGGCAAAA
Source organism: Dasyprocta punctata (assembly GCA_004363535.1). Taxonomy (NCBI): domain Eukaryota; kingdom Metazoa; phylum Chordata; class Mammalia; order Rodentia; family Dasyproctidae; genus Dasyprocta; species Dasyprocta punctata. Next base: position 3,471 of record RJWM01025511.1, on the reverse strand, counting down.
GTTTCTGAACATGTTCAGCAAAATTGAAACCAGACCACAGGGTGACAAGTCCCACGAGCTGATCTCACTCACTGGGGAAAGAGGTTGTCTTTGAACTCATCTGAGATTAAAATTTTTCACACATAAACATGTATTTTCCGTCAAGTTTTTAGACTTACCCATACATTTAGAAATTTATTTACTTTCTACTTCATGTTGCATTCCACTTTTTTCAGACAAATGTCCTTCGAACTGTGGTGTGTCATCTCGTAACTCCCTATTAAGAACGTTGAACTTGCCATTCCTTTTTTAAAAGAGCAAGTATTTATTTTGCACTTATTCTCGAAGGCCACGCTTTACTCAAGTCACCAGCTGCTTTCTCTCAGCGCTTTGAGAGAGGCAGTCTGTTGTCTTCTGAAATTTATCTTTGCTTAAAGAGAAGCCGGCTGCCATTCTGAGAACTATTTGTGGGGCAGAGGAGATTCTTGACCTTGCCTCTGCACTACGTTTTAAGTTTTGGCTTTGGCCCGAGTGAGCTGTGATTTACACACACGCACACCTTCCTGTGTGAATGTTCATATGCGTGCAGGCACGTGGCGGCAGAGACACACGGAAATGTGCACACATATGCACACTCACTCATGCGTGTGCTCGCGTGTCTGCACGCACGCGGTTACTTGGGCTATGCTTGTCATTACTTACCCCTATCATGTTTTATTTACTCCCCCAGTTACTCCTTGCGTGGCTAACATGCGCCAGCTCCTCTGCGTTGCCTTTCACAGCCCTGGGTAAGACCTGATGTAGATGGCTTGGCTTAACGTCTCCCTCAGGAAGGAGTCGCGCAGTTGCCTTTTCCCATCCAGCTGGCGGCGCAGGCTCTGCGTCTTTGCTTTCCGTGGCCAACTCCTCGGTGCTCAGCACCCAGGGCTGCAGGAGCGCGCAGGCCCCCTGCTGCCTCGGGCGTGCTCCCACCCCACAGCCCTGGGCGGTGCCCTCTGTCCCCAGGGCAGGGCTGGATGATCTACACCTCCGCAGTCTTTCTGTGACTTGTGCACGATCAGTCAGTGCGCACTTCTCGCGCGTCTCTCATGTCTCTTAATCTCTGAGATCTGAGAATTCGCTTTTATTTACTTTAGGTTCAGCTGTAAAGTACTGTCTGCTCTCATTTAGGAATTATTTCTATGCGATGTGAAATGAGGCTGTCCTCATTTAACTCAGCCTATTGCTTCCAGTTCGCAAATACGTAGGCATACCTCGCCTATTTTCCTACTTTAACTGTGGTGACTTCTTTTCTAAATTAAAGACACTATAAACAGTGGATATTGGCACCATCATAATTTTAGCAGCATTTATCATTCCCCTCTTTACAAAACGTATATTAAACACATTCATAGATATTTTTGGGATAACTTAGTTCTACAGAAAAATTGACCAAAGAGTTCCTATAATTCCCCTTTTCTCTACAATTTCTTTCTTTTTTTTTTCTTTTTTCTTTTTTTTGGTTCTGGGCATCAGACTCACAACCTCAAGTCTGCCAAGCAGGTACTTAAGCCACTGAGCCAAACTCCCAGCCCAGGTTTTTTGAGGCAGGGTCATACTATGTAGTTCAGGCCAGCCTTCTGCTCACGTTGTAGCCCAAGCCAGCCTCGAACTCACAACGCTCCTCCTACCTCAGCCTCCAGAGTGCTGGGATTAAAGGCGTGTGCCACCAAGCCCGGCTCCTCTACAATTTCTCTATTAATAATATTTCGCATTAGTGTCTCAGTCACGAACCTCCAGAGAAATGGAAGTAATAGGTCAAGTATGTAAAGATGAGCCCACATTTATGATAAGGGACTGACTCACATGAGTACAGAGACTGAGAAGTTCCAAGATATACAGGGGTCAGGTGGAAAAACTAAATTCTAATCCGAATCCATCAGTTCAAGATCCCAGAGGAACCCTTGCTTCAGCTCAAATCCAAATGCAGAAATAAAGCCAGTGTCAAAGCCCAGGAGGCAGCAGAGGCTTCTGTCTCACCAGGACTTTTCATTTTATTCGAGTCTTAGGCCCTGACTTTCTTTTCCTGCTTGTTTTTCTCTTTCTTCTCCCGATATTCCCATTGGTGCCTATGTTACACGTTTTGTAATTTTCCAATGCTTATTGGATATTTTGTCCTAGCTTTTCTCATCCCTTTTCTTTTCAGTTGCATTCCAGTTTGGAAAGTGCCCCTTGATGGGTCTTCAGGCTCACTGATCCTTTCCGCAGTTGATCCTGTCTCTCGCCCAGCCCATCCAAATAATTACTCCTGTGTGTCACAGCTTTTTTAGGTCCAGCATTTCTTTTTGATTCTCTGCTCATTTCCATCTCTCTGCTGGCTTTGGCCATCTGGCATTGTGTGTTCAGTACTTTTCCAGTAGAATACTTAGCATAGTACTCACAGTTAGTGTTAATTCTTAGACTGATAATTTCATAGTCTCTCACATACATGACTCTGGTTCCTGCTTATTTTGTTTTAAATGATAGGTAATAATTATACATATTAAGGGTGTTAAATTGTGATTTTTCAGTACATGATTACTATGTGAGTTGATCACATCAACTGACATATCCATTATTTCAAGTATTTATCACTTCTTTCTGGTGAAGATCTCAAACTGTTCTCTTCCAGCTATTTGGAAAAACTAATACAGTGCACCATAGTTACCATCTGTGCAATAGGAGGAATAGAGCGCTCCAACTGTAACACTGTGTGGGTAGATTAGTTCCTCCTACACCCTTTTCCCACCTCTCCCAGCCTCCGCTAAACACAGTCTTTCTGTCCTCTACTCCTAAGGGATCAGCTTCTTTGAGTTTCACTTGTGAGTTAGATCCTGTGGTATTCTTTGTCCTGTCCATGGCTTACATCACTTACTACCATATCTTCTAAGTTCATTCATCTTAGTGCAAATGACTAGATCTCATTCTTTTTATGGCTAAACAGTAAATACCTTCTTGTTTAATAGGTAACACATTTTTTTCTCCACTTATCCATCAGTGGACACTTCGATTGATCCTGTATGTTGGCTGTTCTGAGCAGTGCTGTGTGAAAATGGAGTAGTTACCTATTCAAAACCAATTTCATTTCCTCAGCTGTATACCCACCAGTCAGACTGCTGGATCATAAATGGTAATTCTATATTTTAAGAAACTTCCATGCTGTTTTCTATAATATATTAAGTCATTGTCTTAGTTACTTTTTACTCATTGCTGAGACAAAATACCTGATGCTCAAAATTAGGGAAGGAAAGGTTTATTTCTTACAGTTTCTCAGGAGTTTCAGTCCATACTTAGTTAGCTCCAAGGCAGCATGGCATGGCAGGGCTGCTGTTCATGGCAGCCACAAGCAGCAAAGCACTCTGGCGAGACAGAGGGCAGAAGCATGGAAATAGAAGACCCACCTCCTTTATACTGTATCTCAGCTCCACCCCTGGGTGGGTGCAGCACTCACATCACCAATCCTGGCACTAGACA
>RJWM01025510.1:0-29258 GCA_004363535.1 Dasyprocta punctata | reverse complement strand
CTAACCTATATGGAAGATTGCCTGGTTCACAGTAAATACTCCTTTGATGGTCACTGTTATTGTACTGAGGTTCTCTCAAATGGGAAAAGTAACATGTAAAGCAATGTTTACATGGATTCTGGACTATATAGTCAGAAAACTTATCTATAGCAGAAAATAATGCAAAGGAATTGTACCCTTGCAGTACCTAACAACAGAATCTCAAAATTCTCTTTATTTAGGTCTGCTCAAAAATTATTTAGTTTTCTGGGTGAATGCACCTGTTTTTAACATAATGCTTACTATTAATTTTGCTTCAGAACCTGTGAACTTGTATGTATGTTTGTGTGAAGAATATGTATAATTGTGTTAAATATAGAAATGAGCAATTTTTCTCCAAGCAAAGCCACATATCTGTAATTTTACTCTACTTAGAAACAAAAAAATGAATGGAAAGCTGTTTCCCATGATTGAGTGGTTTTCCTATACCACCTCTTGTCTCTCCAGCACCAACTGGTGTGACTCAGTTCAATCAACTCTGACACTGGTTCTTTGGAATGGAGCTCAAACTCCCCTGATTGAAGGATTGAAGGGTGGACGCCCTGAAGTAGGTCTCATGTTTGATGCCAGTCACTACTGTCAGGTTCCTAGGTCACCCACACTTCTGGTCCACTGACTACATAGTCAGAGGTTCCCATTATTAAGGGGAGTGCAATAGTAATAAAGGGGTCAGTCACAAACATCCTTCATGTGTATGCACATGGGCACATTTGCTCTCCATTTTGTCAGTAGTTTGTCAGAATTGCTACTTTTGCTATCTTTTGAAGTTTGGCTGTATGGAGTATCATTTTTAGTACTTTTCCTTTCAGTTTGTGTGCTTTTTGTAGATGAATTTTGCCTCCTCAAGGAGATACATAGTAGAGATTTGCTTTTTAATCCAATATACCAACCTGTGTCTCTAGATTGCAGAGTTTAAGACTACACAGAGTGTTGCTGACATATAATTGCCAATCTATGTCAATAGATTACTTTCCCAATATTGATTCCTTTTTGTTTCTTTTTATCTAATTACTATTTCATTGAGACATATGCTTTCACTCAGGCGTTTTGATGATTTCAGTATCCTTGTCTCTGTCTAGGAATTCCTTCCCTACTTGGTGCAGTGCAGGACTGGAGGTCATGAGCGATTCAGATTCTTTTTGTTGGAAAGTCTCTATTTCTCTGTCAATTTTCAATGAGAATTTTGCAGTGTATAGTAATCTGGGTGAGGGTCTTGTTTACTTTTACTTTTCTCTTGTTGCTGGGACAAAATACCCGACACCCAAAATGAAGGAAGGAAAGGTTTTATTTAGCTTACAGTTTTGGGAGGTCTCTATCCATAATCAGCTGGCTCCAAGGCAGGGTGGAATGGCACCAGGACAACACTTCAGGGCAACACTTCAGGGAAGCAGGCAGAGCAAAACAGAAGAACAAACCTGTTCTTCTCCCTCATATTGTACTCAGGCCACTCCTACTCCCACCCCAGGGTGGGTGTATAACTCACAAAATCTCTGTGCCCTCCTCTTACATAGGATGAGGATATTTACAAAGTAAGGACCCTGGCTCCCTGCTGAGTTTCTCAGTTAAAACTTCTAAACTTCCCAGGTTAACACAGTGTATCCACCATAAGAAGGGGAATTGTTTTCTTTTACTGCTTGAAAATGTTTGCTTCCAGCTTTTTGGACCATTTAGGGTTGTGTTGAGTTATATTATTTGATACACTTCCTTAATAATTTATTTAAGCTTTTTATATACAACTTTTAATATTTTTCTTTGTGCTGAATTTCTGGGATTTTGACTGTAGCATGTGGAGAGATTCTTTTTTGATTATGATGTTTTGAGTTCTAAATCCCTCAATTATTTGGCTATCCAATATATTACACAGATTAGGAAATTTTTCTGATAAAACATTTTTGGATATATATATATACATTTATTGTTATCTTCCACCCCACTTGGTAGGCTGTTTAGAGTCATGTAAGAGCTGTTGAATCCAGTTTCTCTGGTGTCTTACTGTTTCTAGAGTATCACTTAGCATATGATCTACTACATCACACTTGTCTTTGGGACCTTAGGTTTTGGTGAGTTTTGAGCGTTTCGAGACATCTTGTTTTGTCTTCTCATGATTCTTATATTTTGCTTTTGGTTGATGTTAAATATTATAGATTAGTTAGCATAGTGAGTTGGGCAAGCATAGCAGAGATTTGCTTGAATATGAGTTTCTCTCTGTGACACATCCTTGGTTTTTGGCATGAATCAACGTGTATTTCTCTATTCCACTAGCTCAAAATTTGGTTCAGTCTATGTCACTGCCTTGCAAGGAGAGAAATGTTACTAGTAATAACAACATTTAAAGATCAGTCATAAATCAGCAATTAATTTAAAACTAACCTGGACCAGCACTGAAATTTAAATGTTACTTTGCTTCTTACTATAGGTTTCCCACTTTCTGGATTCCCCAGTTCGTTTTCCTGTTTCCTGTGTACTCTGGTGTTTGGTGCCAGCTCTACTCTGGCTAACCCAGGTTTGTAGCTTGAAGGTCTCTGTGAGTGTTGATCATTCTGTGCTGCTATGGTGATCAATTAATAAAGAAGATGCTTATTAAAGTTACATAAATAATCACATGCTTAAAAATATTCATTAATGAGTTCTGAATTCTGGGTTGGACGAGTGTATGGCAAAGGCTTAAATAAATGAGACAAGTGGTATGATTTTAGGGCTCCAGGAGGATCAAAGCCCCCACAGAGTCCTTGACTCTGTGGCTATCATGAGGGCTAAGACAAAGAACCTCTCTTGGTCACCCATATTTATTTTTTCATAATAAACAAAGAGAGGATTTAGAGGAAAGCAGGGAATGAGCAGGACCTTGGGAGTCACTCCAGGGACTTCTCTAAGTAGTAAATTGTGTCAATTTTAGGAGAACTGTCTTATCTCCAGATGACATTTATGGTGGGAATGAGACTACAGGAATGAGAAGATTGCAGCTGCAGTCTCTTATCTATTTACTTGAGTCTGAGCCAGGCATCACTGGCGGTGGCTTTATCTTGCCCTTTGAGGTATCTCTGACATCACGGGTCACTACAGACCTCTGCTAGGACCAGTGATTCATAGAGGTTCAATTACTATGAATCAGCTCCCATCGCCAGGCAAGGGGCCTAGGCCTTGAACAGGCTCACAGATCAACAGAAAGCCAATTAGTTAATTTTAAATCTTGCTCAGAGCCCCTTCGTAGTGGTCTCCAAGTGCGCACTGTTAAGAAAATGAAATTTTCCAGATGCTTCTGTGTAAATATTTGGAAGAGATTCTGTGTTTTATGACTGATGGCAATCCTTAATGTGGAAACACACATACACACACACACACACACCAAAAACAAGAGGCAACAAGATACAAAATGATTTCATACTCATGTTCATGGATTTAACAGTTAATGCAATGATGGACAATGAATTTAAAAACTGATAGTTAAAACAATGAATCCCAAAAGAATTTTAAAAAACATAAAATAACTGAGTAGTTAAATAAAAGATATGAAAAAGCATTTCTATAATAGATTTTTGAGAAAAAAAACATACAAGTTTTGGAAAAAAGAACTTGAAGATGGGTGTCGGTGCCTGGCTATAATCCCGTAACTAAAAGAGCTGACTCAGACAGTGCCAGTTTTATCCCGGAGGTCAGACTTCTCCCTACATGCACTCAGGGCATTGTGAGTGCCAAGAATGCCTTAGATGTCTGAAATCCCCAAAAGTACACAAGCTGATATTCTGAAACCATGCTGTGTGCCCATCACTTGTGAGCATGACCCATGAAGCTGTGCACATGAGGGTCTTGATATGGCATGGACTTTGTCATTCCTTGAAGTTAACAGGCTGGGACTTACAGGTCAAGTGAACACCATTCTGTGTGAATTTTGTGCTGAGTGCATCCTGTACCCGCAGTGTGGCCTGCATAACACTGAGGCTCTGCTTGTAGGAGGGCTGGAAAGGCACAGCAGCATTTGCTATGGACAAGTGTACTGACACATGCTGCACACACTGTCAAGTTGATTTATAATTAATTTTAATACATCTCAAAAATAATAGTCAACCACATAATTTTAAAGGAAAGGAACTTTTCCAGATGTTCCTGAATAAATGTGGAAGAGATTACTAACTGTGTGATGAAGGAAATCTCAAAACAAAAACACAAGAAATATGAGAAAACAGGGTACATAAAGCTTCCATACCTAAATAGATATAACAGTTAATACAATGTGGGAAATTCAGTGAAAAAATTGATTCTTGAAAAACTGACTTCCAAAAGATAAAATTCAAAAAATTAAAAGAATCAAGGAGTAAAATACAAGATATGAAATACATTACTATAGAGAGTTTTTTTTGTACTGTGAATCAAACACAGGATCTGGCACTTGCCTGGCAGGTGCTTGCACCACTATACTATACTCCCATACAGAGATTTTTGAGGAAAAATCACAGAAGTTTAGGAAAAGAGAAGATCAAAGTTGGGAGTTGGTATGTGGTTATAATCCCGTAACTTAAATAGCTGAATTGGAAAGACTGTGTGGTTTTATTCCAGATTGGAAAATTTTACAACTTTCTAAAAGCCTATCTCAAAATCTTCTGTGTTAGTAATTCTGTATGAAGGCCTTATGTTCTCACTTTTATGAAGAAACACAAAAATCTTCAATACTTTAAATAAACAGCTCAGTTTAATGAAAATCTCACTACTAGATTAAGGAGAAGATAGAATTTAAATGCTTGAACACAAGGTACAACACTACAGAAAAACAGTATATGAGAATCTATAAACAGGATATACAAGATTCTGGTACATTATTTAAAAATAAATAAATATAAGACAATTAGAAGTTATTGCTAAGAAGCAGATAGACTGGTTAATAACATGTGAAAGCTATTTGTTGAAATGATTTCTGAAACTTCCCAAAATCTCAGGATTGAGGTCTATGTTTATGTATGAAACCCAAAGGAAAAATAACCAGAAAAAAATTGCCCATTGGATAGTATGTTGAAAATGTCAAAATTATTGAAATTTTCAGGACAGAAATATAAACTGAATAATAATAGTAAACTTAGCAGAACCAACAAATTGCTCAGCAGAAAATCTAAAGGTCAAGAGGCAAGGAATGATGTACTTCAAGAATAATATAAAAATCATTGTCAATTTTGATTACTATATTCTAGAAGTGAATGTTTCAGAATTGAAAGAAAAATAAAAACCTTCCATGATAAGCAAAGTTAAAGGAATTCACGACTACTCAAGCAAAATGTTGTATTAAAAGTAATACTATTCTCAAAAGGAGTATAAACACAAGCAAAAGAGCACAGGAAAGAATAAATATGATTAGAATAATAAACAAAACAAGAAGCGTTCTTAAATGGTAAAAACTGACAGGAGTTCAGACATACTTTTCCACTGCAATTGTATTTATATAAGCCCTTATTTTTTAATTAAAAGACATAATGACAACTTGGATCAAGAAAAGAGCCAAATGTATATTGCCTGCAAGAAACACATCACCATCATGGATGCATACATACTGCAAATGAAAGGGCGGAAAATGATAATCCATGCAAATGAACTCTGAAAGCAAGCCAGATTACTCACACTCATATCAGATAAAACAGTCTGCAGGTCAAATTTAATACAAAAAACGTAAAAACACTACCTGTCATTATGGATTCATCCAACTGGAGTCTGTCATGTTCATAAATAAATACTCAAAGAAATTTGATGATTTCAAATTTGTAAAACAAACACCAATACACATAAAGAAAAGATAACTGCCAAAATAGTAATTGTGATTAAATTCAATACTCCAGTCATAAATGCATGAATCATCTTGAAAAAATCAACAGAAAACAATGTATTGCTCAGTTGTACTTAACAGGCATCTTCAGAATTTTTTTTAACAACATGTGCTCATGAAGCTACCTCTAAATACTCTACAATTGTGTTTTAGGACTTAGTTTACCACCTACAAAAGGGTAATAAAACTCTTCCTGTATCAGGCAGCAATAGAATAGTAACAGACATCGATAATAACAGAAATTACCAGAAATACAGTAAACGTTTGAATTAGCAATACATTTTTAAAGCATCAAAGGAAAGAAAAAATTTTATAGAGTCAAGCAAAACTAGAAATAAAACTCCTTACAAGCTTTGGAAAATGTCGATGGTAATGAGAAAGTACTTATTGATATGAGTACATAGGTTACAAAATCAGAGCAATATCAAATAGGCAACCTAATGGTACATTTCAAAGTAATAAAGTAACAAGAAGTCAAACTTCATACCAGCTGAAAAATATAAATAATAATTATCAGAGCTGAATTTAGTATAATAGAAGCAAAATCAATTCAAATGACTGATGAAACAATGAGAAAAAGAATGGATTCTTTGAAAAGATAAAACACTGATTAAAAGGTAAAGTAACAAAAAGTAACAGCTCCTTTTTATCCATATTAAAACTTGAAGTACTGTTTTTTGATTTAGTAATTATTGCCATAAGAGGATATTTTCAAAGAAATAGTACCAAAAGCAAAATCTTCAAATACCAGATACTTCAAGAAATGCTTACAATGTGCTTATGTTAAATTTTTCACACTATATTTTAATGTAGAAATTTGCTGCCCAATACAATCAAAACTGTTGAAGACATGAAGACACATTCTGCTGTTTCATTGGGTGAATGATAAATATGTAAAACCCATGATTACTTAAGACTTTAAGATATAGTGATACGGGGAGAGTTTGAATAAAATAATGTGTTTTTTCCATTGAGTTGACACTTAACAAATCTAGGAACATTTTTTTTAAACCTGGCAGGACTCCTTCCCCAGCCTTGGCCCGGTTCCGGCCTGTGTGCTGTGGATTTAGCCTCTGTGGTGCCAGTCCCCTGGGACTTTCTCAATCGAATACATACAGAGATAGCAGACCATTTCCATGTCAAGATGGCCTGGATTCATGAGGCCTCAAAGTATTCCCACTGGTATCACTGCTGAGGAGTACAGAGATAAGAGGTGAGCAGGTGGGCTGCCTGTAAAACATTCAGTAAGGACCAGCAGAAAATAAGGCTTTGTTCATGTGATGCTCACAAGACTGTGGTCAACCATCCAATCCAGTGATGATTCTAAATGTTTTTTTAAAAAATTTCTTTCCAGGAAGTTAATACTCCTGAGAAAGTACTTAAAATAATTTTGTTAAAACCAATTAAAAACTTCAACTGATAAAATATTTGAATAAGAAATATATAAATTCAGAAATTTCATCTGAAAACTTTAAAAGATAATTTTTACTAACATGAGTTCAAACGATAGACTGTTAGACAAAAGAATGACAGTTGATTGATGATTTTTCTCTAAAAATAGATAAAATAAAGGTGACCCTTAAATACTTTTAAGGTATTTTTAAAGCATACATGTGATTATTACTAAAACAAAAACTCTCATACAATTCTGCAAAAGATGGGTATGATTCCTGATATGTAAAGTGAATTGAAAATGAAATTGAAAATACACACAATGACTGATATTACCTACAAACTAATTTCCTGTATAAATGTTCAGTGATGCTCTTCTTGAAATTATTGTTACTGTAAAGAAGATAAGGACAATGCACTGTAAATTATGTATTAAAATTATATAAATTCAATTGATCTTGGAAACTATAAGAGGTTAGAATGCTTTTAAGGAATCAAGAAATTGACAGAGAAACATCATGTTTGAAGAATAAACATTGTTTCTTTAGGAATACTAGTTGTACTAGATCTAGAATCAAGACATGCTCATTACACATACTCACTCCTTGAGATGAATGTAAACCTCATGCTATCTAAACAAGAACTAATAAAAAATAAATAAAATATTATGGAAATGTAAAAATGAGAATTTTGTTATTTGTAACACGAACTAGATAACATGAAGTATATTCTCTAGAGGTAGGAATATTTTCATGCAAATATAGGATGTGTCCTATTAAATGTTGATTCCCTGGAATTTTCTATTTTGGTTATGTGGATTGCTGTCTAAATTGAAATCATTTCATATTAATCTAATTGCATTAGGAAACAAGTTCAGTAATCTATACAAGAATACAGAACTTCCAATTTGACTTCAAAGCCAGGGGCTATAATTTAACAACTATCCTTTGAATATTAATTTATACATAAGCTGCTTGGATCTATAAGAAGCAGAGGGAGTTTAAACACCAAGTTGAGTCAGATGAGATTAGAATTTACCTTCATTCCTTTGAAATGAAGAGGAGTATGCGACATTTGGAAGTCAAAATTCTCACTAACTATAGTGGAAAATATGCCTTTTTTATGTCACTTGGATATTTTTGCATTTATTTTTTCTTTTCAAAGACTACAATATCATGGATCTAAAAGTGTGTTTAAAGCTTTATACCCATCCATTACTTAAACTCATATGAATCTCATCATTACAAAATAGTTTTCGTCTAAATTTTATATAATTATATATGAAAAGCTTTTACACTAAAGCTTTTAAAAAGATGTATTGCTTAGATTTAAACTCACTACATACTATATTTAAATATATTATATTTGAATTAAAGTAGTACTGATAAGATTATTAGTATGTGAGTCAACAGTACATTTTCTATGCTTACAGATAATTTATTGGAAGTAATTCAGATATTCTTAGGAATAGTGATTAATTCAATTATACATCCAACTAATTATACAACTAAATATAATGCTTCACACAGTTAATAGTAGATGAATAGTTCTTTTATGAATGATACAATCATTTAAATATTTGTTTAAGCAAAACTAATGACCATGTTAGAAATTGTTAATAACTTTTGACTATTAAATGGAAATATGCACAAAAATTAGGAAACAATGTCCATGAAAAATACAGGAAAGTCAAGCACAGAGGTGAAAATGGTGTGACTGTAAGCTATGCCAGTGTTGGTAATGGAGATGATGATGTTGTAAATATCACAGCTGTTACTCATGGACCAACCAAGTTGCCCTGGAAATACTCTGAATGGGAGCCAGTGAGTTCCATGCACTCCAGGGAATGCTAGTCTGGTTTTTGGTCTCTGTGGCTTCCCTCTGACATGTGATTATAGAAACTGTCTTCACAAGGGTGCAGTTCTGACAGACCTTGCAGAACATGAGAAGAGAGGAAGGGATCAAAGAGTATTTAAAACATGGCAAGATGATTCTTGGGTTTTTGCTTTGTTTTGTCTTTTAAGATTTAGTTTCTTTTAAAAGTCTATCTTTAAATTTTTACTGTTTCTAGCAAATAAATAATCTTTTGTAATTATAAAGAAGTTATGAAAATAGTCTTCTTGAAGAAAACTCAGAGTGATAAAACTTAGAAATCTGGGTCAATAATTAGATACTTTTATTGGTTTATATAGACACACTTACAATAAAAGGTCTCATCTTGATGGCAACTGGTTTTGTAAGTAAATAAAATATGTGAGTGTGAATACAGATGTGTAGATATATAATATTTTCATAGATTAATGGATTCATATTATGTATTTTGTTCACACATGTGTGCAAAGTTCAGATAAATGTGTAAGGCAGAAAATAAGGTTCATTTTATGAAATAGTTTGTTCTGTATTGAAGTGCTATAGTATTTGAATAAGGCAATGTGTTTAAAAGAATGAATTGAAGTACCTTCTTATATTTTTATGAAACATATCATTGCAAGGACACTTAGAAGAAACTAAGCAAATGCTTGATAGAAAATTACACCCAGATCTCTACTGACTTCATCCTACTGGGCCTGTTCCCCCCATCAAGTCTTGTCCTTGTCCTCTTCATTCTCAGCATCCCCATTTTCCTAATGACCCTGGCTGGCAACCTGCCCATGGTCCTGCTCATCCTCCTGGATGCCCACCTCCACACACCCATGTACGTCCTGCTCAGTCAGCTCTCCCTCATGGACCTCACTGACATCTGCACCACTGTCCCCAAGATGGCTTTTGGTTTTCTAACTGGAAACAAATCCATCTTCTTCACTGCGTGTGGGTTTCAGAGGGTTTTTTTCCTGACTTTAGCAGGTACAGAAGGACTCACCCTGATGACTATGGCCTATGACCGTTATGTGGCTATTTGCTTTCCTCTGCGCTATCCCATCCTCATAAACAGAAAAAATATGTGTGCTGGTGATTCTGGGATCTTGGGCAATAGGTGCTATCAATGCCTGTGCCCACACACTGTACATTCTCCGTATTCCTTACTGCAGATCTAGGACTATCAATCATTTCTTTTGTGATGTCACAGCAATGCTGACTCTGGTTTGCGTGGACACCTGGGTCTATGAATACTCCATGTTCCTGAGTGCTATCCGCTTTCTTCTGTTGCTGTTCATCATCACTGTGGTTTTCTATGGGAAAATTCTCCTTGCTGTCTACTGCATGGGCTCACAGGAAGGCAGGAAGAAGGCATATTCCACCTGCAGCAGTCACCTCACTGTGGTGACTTTCTAATATGCACCTTCTATCTACACCTATCTACACTCAGAGTCCCTCCGATCTCCAGCAGAGGACAAGGTCCTGGCTGTCTTCTACACCATCCTTACTCCAATGCTCAACCCTGTGATCTACAGCCTGAGGAACAAGGAGGTGCTGGGGGCCCTAGGACAAGTGACTCAGAGAATCTGCCCTGTGAAAACGTAGGCAAATTTCTGCCTCAGCATAGTTGGCAGTGGATCTCTACTTGAAAAATATTTAATATTCAGGATTTAAACTGAATTTAGTCTGTAAGATTTCAAACTCATGAGATGTGACATACTATTTATATGTTCTGTTTCCTAATATTCATTTTTGTTATTGCTTCTTTCTTATCAAATAATGTATATGTTTTTCACTAACATGAATATAATTTATTAATATAAAAATCAAAATAGTTAATAATGAAACTTTTTCAAGTCTTTCAGAATAACAGTGATGTGGTCGAATGTTCAAAGTTTGAAAATATTTCAGAAGGCAAATGGTCATGATTGCCTTCAAAATTTTCCACCATATTTGAACACAGTTTTCCCTGTTCTTGAAGCAATGTTGTAGTCTTCTTTCATAAGCATCTTTAGTTGTGCTATTGTGGCTGTCATGATATCCAGAACACATTAAAAATATTTACGTCACATGATCCTTTTGAATTTGTGGAAGAGTCAGAGTTCTTACAGTGCTAAAGCAAGCAAATCATGCAGATGAGGACACATTATCAAGTTTTTATGAGCCTACCTTTCCGATTAATGGGAATTGGTATTAGCATGCAGTATAACTTTATTCATTCATAATACTAATTATTAAAGAGGGCCTGCAGAAGTGCTTCAGAGAAAGGCAAGGATACTGGAATAATGTAAGTGTGTTTACTGTGAGGAGAAAAACTTTCAGGGTGCCTGATGATAATGTGGTTTTTACTGTAATCCTTTTGAAAAGTTTAAGCATTTATTGCATATTGTGATTACTTATTGTATTAGTATGTCAGTTCTATAAATTCTTTTACTCTTAAAATTCCTAGATTAGCACAAAATTAAAATAAATATTTGTAATTGCAGGTTGAACTAAAACAATGATATTTTATTTATTTAATAATAACTTACATGTAAAGGACACTGAATAGTCTATGTACATTTTCCTTAATTTATAATAATTCACTCGCAAGGAATACTCTTAGACATATTGTAAAATTGATCTTTAGTTCCCAAATGCTCAGAGAAACATTCCCATGGAGATTGTGGAGGGATTTTCCTCAGAATGAAATGGGACAGTTTTGTACTTGCCATGAGAGAGTCCTTGGATTCACATGACTTATATGATTAAAGTCTACTGAGGTGACAAATATTGTTTGCCTACAGCACAATAATAATGTCTGGAATATGTCAATTTATGTTTTACTTTTTACTGTGAGGGAAATGCTGTCTCTGTTGAAAAGTGAATTTTTCTGGTAAAATTGTCACTGCCTGAGGACAGTTGGAAAAAACCAAGTAGAATATTTCTGGGAAAAAGTCTTGGCATACCAAAACCAAGGCGATGGTGGTGACTGCGTTTCCCCTGTGAAGAAAATCATGTCACAGACTGGAAGATCTGCGCTTGAATGGATGACATGAACATGGTGATGAACACTTAGGGTTGGTAATGATACTAATTCAATCTTTTGACTTGTTTCTCTCAATAATTATGAATTACACATTTATCACCAAATGGAATTTTAGGCTACATTATTCCACTGAAAAATATGTGAAATAACAGTATTTCTTCTTGTTGAAAATAATATATCACCCCCTCATGTGATGATCAAATCTTGAGAAAGACAAAAATTTTGTTGCTGCTCCTTGTGACTACTGTCCTAGTACTAAACAATTAGTACGCTTAAGCACTTAGGGTTTGTGGGACACAAACTTTACCACTGCACTCAAAGTGAGAAAGAAAGGACAGTTTTCAAGTTAACGTCATCCATGTGTTTACATTCAGATAAATGACCTTGAAGGAAAGAAATGCAATACTCTGGGCCTTTTCTAGGCTACCTGTCATGTTCTTAGGTGGCCTTTGATGAAGGAGGAAGGTATGATGAGCTTTAAGATCTGTATAAATAATCACTTCTTATTAACCAAACAAGAGACATTTTTTTGAATCATCTAAGGGTATTCCAAAAGAGAAAAAAAAACTAAAGAGATCATGTTATATCTTGGGACAAGGACATCAACTATGGCAAACAAGCGAGCAAAAATCTACACATGCAATTTATGTAGAGAGAACAAAAGTTTTATGTATCTTGTTTACCACATTGTTTTTTGCTCTGAAAATTACCTTGAAGTCGTCCATTGGTTCACACATGTTCAAGTTTGGTGGTCTGTCTTCTTCATTCTCTAGTGTCTCAGGTGACTTGGGATTTACCCTGGATGGTGAATCCAACTACATGCTCCATGTACCTTTATGGCATTGGAGATGATTAGAAGGGTTGTGTAAGAGCTTTTTCATTTAGGGATAAGTTAGTTATATGGTTCACCTTCCTTCAGGGAGGTAAATTAACAAATAATAAAGGAAGGAATGATAAAAATAGTCCAGGAGCTTTCAGGATGCACTAATAAACAGCTACATCACATAAACAAAATGACACAAAGCATGCATGACCAGTTTGGCAGAGAATTAAAGTCCATGAAAGGGTTACACTCAGAAATCTAGGAGACTAAACTTATTTTGAAAATGTGGACAGTAGAAGGAACCACTGTGAAGAAAGATTTTCAATACTAGAAGACAATAATGCATTGAAAGACCAATTACTAATAAACCTTTAGAACAACAGGAGAACACAAAAAATGTATCCAACAGCTGCTAAATAATGCATAGAAGACTAAGCTAAGATTATTTGGAATAAGCAAGAAATTAGAAGGCAACACATATGGCATACAAATTATTTACAGAAATACTGACAGAAAATTTCCTAAACATAAGGAAAAATAAACATAACATAAGCAAGGCACTATATTATACTCAAAGTACCAGAAGTTCTTCACAGAGAAAAAACCTTCAAAGATCGTAGAAAAATGCAATGAATCACATAAAGACAACTCCATTAGAATCAGAGCACACTTTCCTGCACAAACCTTAATTGGTAGGAGAGCTTGGAGGAAAGAGTTTCAAGCCCTAAAGATAAAATTTTCCTTTGCCAATTTATGGATCATGCTAAGTTTTCATTCCAGACTGTTCGAGAAATAAGGTGTTTCCATGATAATTGGCACCTCAGGAAGTTCATAATCACCAAATCAACACTGCAAAATTATAAAGGATATTCAAAGAGAAACAAGCTAAATTTAACAATACATCAAAGAAAATGAATATACCTGGTGGAATGAACAGTTAAGCTAAAGGAAAATAATATAAGAGAATCAGCAACAGGAAGCTAACTTTATGAGACAAGTGTTAATAGCCCTCTGTTTTAACCCACAATATGAATGATCTCAATTCCCTGATTTAAAAATGCAGATTGGCTGAATGGGTTAAGAAATAAATCCAACAATAGACGACATACAAGAAACGCATTTGATTTATAAATAAACTCAGATTAAAGATGAAAGAAGGAAAATCAATATTCCATGTAATGAGAAACATGAAGGAAAAGCAGAATGTATTTTAATTTCAGACAAAGTGCATTTCAAGCTAAGACTGATCAGAAAAACCAAAGAAGGTCACTTCATATTGGATAAGAAAACAACTTCACAAGAAGAGATAACAGTTGCAAACATACACATGCTAGCACACCCAACTTCATGAACCAGATACTAGTGGAAATGAAACATCAGGCAAACACCAATGAAATTGTAATGGGGGCATCAATAGCCCAGGGTCACGAATGGACAGAACAAGCAGAGGAAAAAAGAAACAAAAGATCATGAATTTAAACTAAAACTTCAAACAAATGAACTTAACAAGTAACTACAGAGCATTCCATATAACTTCAAAATACTATATATTGTTCTCAGTGGCATGTGGAACTTTTTCCAAAATATATCATATATAAACACATAAAACCTACATAAGTAAATGCAAAGGAATCGATATTATCTCATAGATGTAATGACATCATAGTACAGTGAAACTAGAAATTGATGGCAATAAAACCATGGAAAATTTGTAAATAAAATGAAATTAAACAATACCTTCTTGAATAATCAATGAGTCACAGATACAATTAAAGGAGAAATTAGGCACCTACTGCAAACAAAAATGCCATTACAACATACAGGAACTTGCAGGACACAACAAAATTTCTATGAGGGAAGATTTTAGCAGTGAATTCCTACATCAGAAAAGCAGAAGAAGGTCATTTAAGTAACCTAACAATGCACTGCAAAGTCCTGGAAAACAAGAACAATCCAAACCCAAAACTGCACAAAGAAGAAAATTACAAATATCAAAGAGAAAATTAATGAAATTGGGTTTAAAGAAGCAAATCTTTGATCAATGAATTGAAGAGTTAGTATTTTTTGAAAGAATAAGCAAAACAGAGAAATTTTCAGACAGCTTAACAAGTAAGGAAAGAAAAACCCAGACCTATAGAATTGGAAATGAAACAAAACAAAACAAAACAAAAATCACAACAGATTCTTCCAAAAGTCAGATTACTGGTATCTACTTTGAGAAAATGTACTTTAATGAAGTGCAAAATTTATAATAAATGGATTCCTAGATATGTATGAACTACTAAAACTGAATTAATAAAATACAGAAATCCTAAATAATACCATTAGAGTCATCGATACTTAAGAAGTAGTAAAAAAATCTACCAACTCAGAAAACCTCAAATCCCAATAGACTCATTGCAAAATTCCACAAGAATTTTAAAGATCTAATACCAATGTTCCTCAAATAATTTAATGAAATCCAAAGAGAACAGTACTCTCAAACTCTTTGTTGGAAGCAAAGTTCTGATTCTAAAATCAGAAAAGGACCCACCCAAAAATGCAGAAGTACATTCCAAACTTTAAATATCATCATGCAAAACTCCCCATTAATGTACTGCAAAAAGAATGCAGGAAGGCATCAAAAAGATCACACCCCATGACAAAGTAGGATTTATTGCAGGGATGCATGAATGATTCAACATATGCAAATCAATAAATATAATGCAGCAGATAAACAGGAACAAGAACAATAATCACGTGATCATAGATGCAGAAAAACTTTTGAGAAAATCCAAGATCCATTCATGATGAAATAAAATGCTCTGCAGAAAAAAGGAATGGATATTATTTTTCTCAGTGTGATAAAAGTCTTCCATACAATCTAACAACCAACAATATACTAAATGAAGAGAAGTTGAATGGTCTTACTCTGAAATCAGGAACAAGACAAGAGTCTAATATCTTCACTAGTGTTTAATATAGTTCTTGAATCATTACTGAGAACAATTAGACAAAAACATAAATAAATAAAGTGATATAGATAGGCAAGGAAGATGCTAAATTATCATTATTTTCAAAATGACATGATTGTGTACATATAAGACTCAAAAAAATTCCACCAAAAGACTCCCAGAATTAATTCAAAAATTCAGTAGTGTATCAGGATCCAAAATGAATGCAGAAACATCCAGTTATTCCTACCGGTGGAGTAGGCCTTCTTCCCGCCTTCCTGTGAGCTCATGTGGAAGACAGTAATGAGAATTTAACCCCTTAGATCTGTGATTCTCTAACTTTAGTGGACATCTGAATTCCTGTGAAACCTAGTTGATTATGCTTTGAGAAGCCATACCTTCATTCAAAACATAATGTGAATTTTGATGGCATTGTAAACTAGATTTCAAAGCTTTGATAGCCTATGAACCAATCCCAGCTTTAGCAGGTTAAGTGATTTTTGTTGTTGCTTGATCTTACTTTGGGTTTTGTCTTGTTTCCCACTTCATATTCTTGGATAGCTGTTATAAATATATTTCAAGTTTTTTCTCTAAAATATACATAGTAATAACACTGCTTGCTTTGTAACATTTCTAGAATAATTAAATGAAATATTACTAAACAATTTGGATGCTGTCTGGTCCCTACCGACGCTCCTCCTTCAGTGTTCAGTGTCAGTGCTGCCCCGTGGAGAGCTGTGCCCCTGCCTTTGCAGTCTGGCACCATGGTTTGACTCAAGTTTTGCTGCAGGCTCCGTGTGAATCACACAGGAGAGGGGAGACGGCGTGAGGGTGGAACTGAGTGGGGTGGGAGTTTTGCAGGAAGATCAGGGAGGTCTCATCCTCCACAAGGAGGGACACAGAAGTTACTATAAAAGGTAAAGAGGTAAAGAAAAGAAAAAAACAAAAAAACAGTGTGTATCTACAGCATGTTTACCTTGAACTTAAAGCAGTACAGCTGATTAGTTAATTTTTTTACTTTATTATATTTCCATCAAAAATATCTTAGTTAGATTCCTTGAATAAAATCTCACTATTAATAACTCCATGGGGACACTTCCCTGACTTACCAGACTGTGCATCAAATGGAATCATTAGAGTTCATTTGCAAATATAGTGTTTCCAACAAACATGTTGCAAAGATGTGGCATACCTCCTCCCACAAAGTATCTCTCAAATTTGTCCATTTTAAAACATGGTAACCACCCAATATTTTGGTAAATTTCTGAAATTGAGAGGCACATCAGCAGTGTATCTGGCAGGCTAGCATCTTCTCATTGAATGAACACATTTTAGCAAACTTTGTCCTTCAGTAGAATTGCTGATTGGATTAATTTCGGGGAGATCTATTTGTAGTCCTTGAAAAAGAGTAGGAAGTATTTGCAATTGTGTAATGTAATTTATCCACAATCAGCAGTACTTTTCATGAAAATTTGATAGACAATAGAGAAGTCTTATGCCAGTTATGCTGTAATTTGCAGAATATGCACAAGCAATTCCCAAATTTCATTAATCCTTAGCATTTTAATTTATAAATTGAGGGGATTTCAAAAAAATAGCCTAACATCACTTATAAAATCATGCCTTGTAAAAATCTAAAACATTGCTATTTAGTCTAATTCTGGTTAACTGGTGAACGCAGAAGAAATTATTAGTTTAGTTGATTTGGCTGATTTACTCTAAACTAGAATTGCATTATGTCCAAATTAGTAAAGTCAAATGAAATGGCCAAGGTTTGGTCCCTTCGGACATAAGCACTGGGGATCAGTTAGAGAGAAAAGAAGGATACCTTGATGATGTACATTTGAACATACAAAATACACCAACTTCTTTTGATTTCCATCAATAGAACCTGAGGAAGTGAAGCGTGAAAAGTTTTACTCAGTTTTCCCTTATATGATAGTGAAAGATGCTTCAATTAAGATATATATGTGCGGTGTGTCCCAAGGGAGGGTGGAGTTGTTTTCTGGTTTCAACCCAAGCAGAGCTCCTACAGGCAGAAGTATGAGGAGTAGGTACCCCAGCTTGTACTTGACAATTTGTTACTACTGACTGGGAGGTAAAGAGCAGCTTCTTCTTCAGGAAGCAGATTTGGATTTTGGTGCAGGGTGGGCTGACACAGCACACAATCTTTTTGCTCAGCCTGGCTGACTACATGGGTGTAGTTTTGTGCTTGAAAATTTTAAAGAACTTCAACAGACTGTGAGCAAGGGACAGTGATCTTACAGAGCTACTCCCTCTCTCAAAGCACAAACTGAAAAATTTCAGACAAGGTGAGTCCAGATACCATTAGTAACCCAAGTGGCTTGGGCCAGCTTTACCTAACAGGGGTGTTTTGCGGATGCGGTTTTTCCTCCCGTAAGGAATTCTTTTCTGTTGCATAGAGAAAAAAGAACTTTACAGCAAATTGAAAAAAAATAAGCATGAACTTAGAATGTAACAGGAAGTAACAGGAGACTTCTAGAAGGCTGCGGTCTGTGTTCTGGGGCATTGTTTCTTTAGTTTAGACAGTGGGTTTCTCAGGGACCTGATGATTTCTAATCTGTAAATGTGAAACGGACAAAGGCAATTGACTTTACTGAGGATCCACTCTGTGCTGTCCTTTGGCATTGCTGGAATTGAAATAGATGAAGCTCGAGCAATTGCTTCTTGATCACGAGTCAGTATCTGTGATTCTTTTTAAAGTGGTGCGTGGATTACTAGTACATTACAAAAACTACATTCTGTACCTTGTACTCACTACACTTACGTGATCAGCTTCTATCAAGTGAGGGTTATTTTTAAACTCCCTAAGTTTTAACAATGCCTTTAAGAAAGTCAAAGGAGACATTAATCTTAAACTGATTTTTAGCCACAGAAGCAATGTTCTCCAAATTATAATGCAACCAAGAGAGCTATGCTTCGTGTGTCCCTGGTGCATTAAACAAGGTCCCACACTCGAAGGAGAAAGCTGCTGGGTGTCAATGGACTCAGACCCTCAGCGCTCACTCCAGCATCCCAGACACTGAAAGCCTCAGCCCCACGTGTATAGGATCTTGCAGTCAGGGATTTATTACCTTGCATGGCCTGATAGAATGACCATTCTCAATACAGGAAATGAAAGAGTTACAGTGGCTGCTGTCAATCCATTTTTATGATCACCTAATTCTAACTTGTGCTGCAGGATCTGTAAATGCAAACATTTGTCTTCCTTCAAAATGAGTGTCCCACAGAGTGTATTAATTTAAAACACTCTGTGTTCACGTTTGTTATTGGAAATGTACCTCCTCAAAGAACTGCTGAAATATTCTATCATTTGAATTTAAATTTTTGTCCAAGAAAGAACTATAGAAATTATCCCAAATGTCTCTGAAATCCTTCGTTTTTAGGGCAGTATGCAAAAATTTGACTTCTGGAACCAAGATGGCCATGGCTGGTTAGTGTGAACTATCCCACTAAATTTTGCTAAGGCTCATATTTGGTTTGTTTCACCTGTAGATTTGCTGCGAGCTCAGCATGCAGTGGTCACTGTGCCAGGGAGAACAGAGAGAATGATTCACAGGGTGCCGCCTTGTGCCTCATAGGAAGCCAGCTGTGCTGATGCGTCCAGATCTTGGGGTTTAAGTGTTCTGGGGTGCACAGCTGGTTTTTTTGTAAAGTCAGTGCAAGCTCCCTCTGCTTTGACTTTCTAGTGAGGGCTGTGCTGCACACATCACCCCTCCCTGCGCTCCCACATCCAGTGCACCCCACATGAGGCCCGGAGTCCTGTACATGGGTGCACTTTAGTCATACAGTGCATTAATATCTAGTAGAGCTGCAATGAAGCAGAAACTAAATATCATAATTAGAAGGGATAAATATGTCGTCATGTGGTCCTGCATTTTGCCTTTTCCCTCGGGTCATGAGATTTATCCCTAAAACTCTGTAAGAAGCAGAGGGTGCCCGTGATGCCAGCAAGCATCCAAGTCCAATGGTATTGTGGCCAGTCAGCTTGATGACCATGTGCTTTTCAGTGGTGGCGCCTTTTCTACTAAACAGCAATAAAAATGCATCTCCGTCTTCCTATGGCTACTCTCTTTCACACGTGTTCATGATTAACAGAGATTTACGAAGTAGCACCTGATTTAATTTACTTCAGGAGTGCAGTTGGAACAAACTATTCTGGCCTGTCTTTCCTGTTGAGTAACCATGAATGCCTGATTCTTCCCTAAAGTGATGTCTTGGGCAAGATGTGGCTTCAGTATTTCCTCTGGAGAACGGAGCCACGGATAGTCTCATGAAATCTCAGATTGAGGTGAGATCAGTGAAGAAGTGAACACAGGTGGACAGAGCTTATGCCTGCTTGGGGGAGACAGAGAGTGAATCAGCAGCCTTGTGATGGTGGAAAGAGAAAAGAAGCTACCAGGAATTAAATTACAGATAAAAGCTCCCAAGAAAAACCGGGCTTAAAAAGGTGAAAAATTATCCAAGAAGACAAAGGTATTCACTTTTTCTTTTCATTATTTCACTCTAAATTATTAATGGTGTTTTGCTTCAACTTACTTAAATGTGAATGGGAGAATTAGCAATGCAGACTGTGTGACTGTTCACCCTCCCCTTTCCAACTGAACGGCTTTGCTTTACTCCGCCATGTCAGTCCTGCCTCTGCCCTGTGAAGACCGGGTGCCCAGCAGGGCAGGCACAGTGCTGTCTCCCATCTCCCCAGGCCGAGACCTGGTAGGAAATAAGAGAATCGGGCATGATTTTGAGAGACCAGTGCATGGAATTGAGTGCAATCACTCAGCAATTACTAGAAATACTAGAAATTAGAAGCCACCACAAAGCCTCTGACTCCCGCCCTAACTGTAATGTAGAAAATTATTCTATCGATAATGAATATCATTCTTAATACTTGAAATAGTAAGATTTCAATGCTAAAATTTACAGAATTTATGCTCTAGAGGGATGGTAATTAATGAAGATGTGGAAAGAACAGTTCACACATATAGAATGCTAAGATTCTTATGTATATTAGAAATATAGGAAAATATATCTTTTTAATTTTAATTTCCATATCCATGTTATATCTGCATCAACAGGATAGTTATGGTTTGGAAAAAATAGCTATGGCTCAGAACTATGAGAAAGTGAAATGAAATAATAAGTAGTATGAAATTTACCATCCTCATTAGGTACAAACTTCTTACATAGAAAAAGAAAAAACAAGTGTACACAAAAATATATGCAAATAAATTTGAGATTTTAGGGCTTAAAAATGTAAACATCAGTAGGAATATCAACGTGCTGAAATAATATGCTAAAAGTAGGATGAATCTTATAGGATGTAGGAAACTTTAAATTTCAAGGACAGAATTTGGTGGTGCACACATTTTAGGAAAATCAGAAGAATATTTTTAAAGAACAGGATAGGTTAAAAAAATGAAAAATGGATCAAGATCTATCAAGCTCTGCTAGTGTGAATGGGGACTGGTACAAGGAATTTTAAAAAGTAAAGCAAAGCAAGACAACAGACACATTAGAATTTCTGTACACAATATTCCACATCACACACTTGAGTTGCTGCTGTAAATATCCATGCTAAATTGAAGTAATCAGGGATCCCTGTACTCCTCAATGTCAATGATTTAATAGTGATCCTGGGTATTGGGTTAGCCAACAGTTATCCAGGAAGGAAGGAAAGCTTTAATATTCTTACTGATATTTCTTACTCAGGGTGCTAGACTTTTTACATATAGATATAGATATAGATATAGATATAGATATAGATAGATAGATAGCTTTTTATTACTGAGATGGTTATAAGAAACAATCAGAAAGCAAACCTTTAATTCTGATATTAAGATCAAATTCACAAATGGTACATGGTTGGAAAGAAAAGCAATTCATTCTGCTCAAGCATTAATAAAACTGATTCTTCTTTATTGTCCTCTTCTATTTCATTTCATACTTACGTTTGGTTGTTGTGCTTTATATTTTTTGTTTCAAGATATTTAAAGCTAACTATTTTCATGGGTCAATGGAACCAAACTTCAAATGATTTCATCTTGTTGGGACTGTTTCCCCCGAATCAAACTGGCCAAATACTCTTGTTGCTTATCATCTTCGCATTCTGCCTTGCTTCCCTGGGTAATTCGGCCATGATTCACCTCATACGCGTGGACGTCCGGCTGCACACGCCCATGTACCTTCTCCTCAGCCAGCTCTCCCTCATGGACCTGATGTACATCTCCAGCACTGTCCCCAACATGGCCTTCAACTTCTTCTCTGGTCAGAAAAGCATCTCCTTGCTGGGGTGTGGAGTGCAGAGTTTCTTCTTCCTGACAATGGCATGTTCTGAAGGGTTACTGCTGGCTTCCATGGCTTATGACCGGTTCGTGGCCATCTGCCACCCACTCCATTACCCAGTTCGCATGAGCAAAAGGATGTGTGTGAAGATGGTCACAGGATCTTGGGTGCTGGGCTCCATCAACTCCCTGGCACACACACTCTACGCCCTTCATCTTCCCTACTGCAGGTCCAGAGCCATCAATCACTTCTTCTGCGACGTCCCCGCCATGCTGCCGCTGGCCTGTGTGGACACCTGGGTCTATGAGTACATGGTTTTCGTGAGCACCAGCCTGTTCCTCCTCCTCCCTTTCCTTGGCATCGCCGCTTCCTATGGACGGGTCCTCTTTGCTGTCTTCCACATGCGCTCCAAAGAGGGAAAGAGAAAGGCCTTCACCACGTGCTCCACACACCTAACGGTGGTGAGCTTGTACTACGCTCCTTTTGTCTACACTTACCTCCGACCCAGGAGTCTCCGCTCCCCAGCAGAAGACAAGATCCTGGCCGTCTTCTACACCATCCTCACCCCAATGCTGAACCCCATCATCTACAGCCTGCGGAACAGGGAAGTCCTGGGGGCCATGGCAAGAGTGTTTGGGATATTCTCTTCCAACAAGAAATGATCGTGATCCCAGAGTCCCTGCTCTTCTTCCTTCATCTTCTCTTTCCTTGTTTAGGTGAACACTGTGGAACAGTGTGGCCTGATAGAAATGTGATAGGTTGCACCAGTGAAACTTGAAAATTTCATTGACACTTCAAAATCTATCATTAACCTAAGTAAGTTAATTACTATATAATATGATTTGGTTATGAATATAGTTTCTTGAAACTTAGGCAAAACAAATTTTACACTAAGATGCATATATTACAATGTACTACTTGCAATATATATGATTATATCTTCATTACTATTGATGCAATACTTGTATTGGTATTGACACAGTGATTTCAACATAGTGGCATAAAGGTATCGCTCTGCTCCTGTATTTTGTTTTTATTCTAATACTTCAAAACCTTGTATATAATTTTAGTTAGAAAACCTTGTATCTTGCTCTGTATACATGGCCTAGGGATTCAATATCATCTTCACCAAAGTACCAAAATTTTTTCACAGCATCAGAAAAATGTTCTAAAACTCACATAGAAGCACACACTATACATAAGAGCCAAAGCATTTAAATTAAACTATGTAACCTGTGTAATAAAAACAGCATGAGGTGTGTATGAGAATATATATATATATAGACCAATAGAATAGAAGGGAGGACATGAATAAACCTATAGATGTTCAGTCATCATATTATCAACAAAGAAACTTGAATCTACATTATAGAAAAGAGTCTCTTTATCAAATGGTGCTGGTAAAACAGACATCCATCTGCCAACATGGCAATGATTTTCATTACTTCAGCCTGTACAAAAATCAAGAGAAAATGAATCCAAGTTATCAATTTAATATCTAACAATCTGAAGCAAATACAGGGAAATAAGGTATAAGCAATAAGTTCTTAAAAAGGACTTCAGTATCTCACAAAATAATAGAAATAGTTGACCAGTGTGAATGTATCATGTTAGAAATCTTCAGCATAGCAAAGGAAATAAGCAAGAGAGTGAAGAGACACCTTATAGTAGAAACTTTTGCCTTCTATTCATCTGACCAAGGATAAATAATAAGAATTCTGAAAGAACTCAAGAAGCATAAAAGAAAATAATGAGTAATCCAAATAAAAATGGAAAAATAAGGTGATCAGACACCTCAAAAAGGAAGATATGTATCATCTTTAGTTATCAGGGAAAGGCAAAAGAAAACCATATTAATATCCATACTTTGTTCAGAATGGCTATTATCAAGTGTATTAGTCATGTTCTCATTGCTGGGAAAAATAACTTACAATCAAGACTTAAAGGAGGAGGCATTGTTTTTGCCTCATGGTTTAAAAATTTCAAGCCCTGCATGGTGGACAAGCACCATGACAAAGTTTGTGTCTTGGAAGAAAACTGCACAATACATGGCAGCCAGGAGTCAAAGGGAGCAGAGTGGGACCAGACATGAAATGCACTAACCACTCCTCTAAGCAGGCCCCACCACCTAACAGCACATTTAGTGGTCATATCATGTATTGATCAAGACGTTGACAAGGAGACACCCCCATTACCTACTCATGCTCCATAAGCCCTACTCGGAACTCATGATGTCTTTGGGAGGCTTTGAAGGTCTACACTGCAGCATTCCACACACACACAGCTCCCCAAAGTGCCATGCTCAATTCATTAGCAAAATGCACTTAGTCTGACTCTAAGTTTGGCCAAATTATTACCTCCCTCTTATTGCTGAATAGTACAAGCCCAGATTCTCCTCTGATACACAAAGCAACCTCTGAAGGCTACATTTGGTGTGGTTTGGCTGTTTTCTGAGACGCTGTCAAGGCATCTTTTATGTATATAATATTTTTGTCTTTTCCTCTAGCAAAGTCCTGCACTGTTTACAATCACACTGATCTGTTTACAAACTATACAATTTTGATTCCAAATTTGCCAGTACTTTACTATCCAAGGAGGTAAATTGTTAAATCTTTTACATGCTTTATTATTATTATTATTATTATTAATACTATTGTTGCTGAAGATTGAAGCCAAGACTTTCATACTCAGCTGCATCCCCAGCCCTTTTTATGTATTTAGTTGTTTTATTTTTAAAACCATGTGTTTCTCGATTCCCCATGTTGGAACAGAATGTGTAATCCTTCTTCAGCTTCCCAGAATGTTGGGATGATAGGCAGATATAACCAACCCTGGCTTGCTTTTCACTCCTGATTCTTATTGCAAATCTGACTGAAAACAGCCAATAGTATCCATCCAGCAGCCTGAACATTAGGCTGTCTTGAAATGTTCTCTATTAAATCATTCCCTCTACCACGTTTATTTTCAGCTCATTCAAAGAAGTGGGCCATGGAGAGAAAGTAACCAAGATTTTGACAAAAATGTACTATGTTTGGTTTCTATTCCAGTTATCAATAGTTCCCATTCACAACCTGAACATCATGATCCTACCCTTTAATCTATGCATTGCTACTAGAATTCCAATCTTATAAGCTCCTACCAACATCTCCCATCAATTTCTACTTACAGTTTTCTGAACCTCCACTACCTAACATCTCTAATCCTTTTGAAACCTTTCCCAAAAACCAGTTCCAGTGATTTCTGAGCAACATGGAGGTAGGGGATAAGGGTAAGAAAGGAAAATAGAGCGTAGTAAGTGGGTGTGTGATCAGAGAACTTTATTTGCTTGTGTGTAACTATCACAATAAGTTTCATTCTTTACAGTAGATATACATAATTGTTACAATGAAAATGCAAGGAAAAGTAAAACTACTTGCCTTTATAATTTACCCATTTCTAACACCTAGTGCCATAAAACTTATTCGTGAAGAGTAAAACTTCATCATGGTTCTATTACATGCATTGTTATTATTTATTTTGTATAATCAGATCAAATAATATTTTATCCTCTCTATAAAACAATTATCATAACTTGGATAAAAAATGTCCCCCCGAAGTCTCGCGTTTCAGAGGTGGAGTTTTTGAAAGGCAATTGTTCTATGGAGGAACAATATGCATTGGTAGATCAATCCATTCATGAGTTCCTGGATGAATGTGCTCTTGAGAGGTGGGACTGGCTGGAGGTGAGTTACTGTGGCAACGTGGCAGAAGGGTGTGTATTCACTCCCCAGCTTCTCCTTTCTCCCTTCCTGATTTCTGGCTACCATCATTTCAGCAGCTCTCTTCTGCCATGCCTTTGACTGTGCATTTCTGCTCTGAATTCAGCCAACCATGGACCGAATTCACTGAAACTGTAAGCCAAATGGGTCTCTCCTCCTTTAAGTTTGGAGTATTGACTTTGTTTCTCAGTGATAAAAAGCAATTCATAAAACAATATAGAAGTAAGTATGAAAAATAACTCCCAGGTATATGTCTCTGGTTATCCAGTGTTTGGATTTCATGGGATAAAATTGATTTCAATATCTACTCAATACTGCTCCTGCAACAGACCATACACAGAACTTTCTTATGCATCCTCATATTTGTCTCCTACAGCATCTGTCATATTGATTCAGCTTTTAAAATTTGACCACAAAGTAGTATTTTCACTAATTTACCAAGGCAGATTCTTACTCAGTGCTGAATTTAATGGGTTAGCCACTTCTTTGTAAGTCTAACTACTCATTTTATCACAAAATCTCAACTCTTCAGTACCATAGAATTATTGAATAGAATAGCAGTTTTGTAGGTTAATTGAACCTCCACAAATAGCAGAAGTCATTTTGTCAAAGTAGTGTTAAATTTAGTCTCATTCACCAATCAGTTTCTCCAGAAACTGACCAGAAAGCAGAGAGAAAACGTTCTAATACCAGATCTCCCTTTATTTAGCTGGGCACTCAGAAGTTTCCCAAACACTTTGATGCTTAGATCATTTACAAATTGTGGGGTTTTCAATAAACAAAACTTATCATCTCTCTAGTCCTTTGATCTTGTTCTCTAATGTTCAAGGATTTTCCTTCTTAGTCTAATCCTGGATCCTCCTTGAATGTAGCACAGTTGATTGGGTTGGATAGATAGTTGACTCTAAACTCTGAATTGGCTTATCTCCAAATTATCAAAGACCAATGAAATAAGGTTTGATCCTCGTGGACTTTAGGGATCAATTAGTAGAAAAGAAGGGATAGTGAAGGGTTGATGAGATAACATGCTGCATGTAAAATACAGAACCTGAGGGAATGAAGTGTGAAATGTCTTATGCTTATAGTAGAACAAGAAACTAGTGAAGAAAGCCATTTAACTAAACAATGTGCATCCAGCTATGTCAGAAGAGAGGGCAGTGAAGTTGTTTTCCAATTTGGACTTAAAATCTCAGAGGCAGGGACAGTGAGGAAGTGTTGACAACTTGTATTTGGTAACTTTTCTTTCAGTGATTTTGGCAGATAAAGAAAGCCTTCTGATGTTTGGAAACAGTTTTAATTTGATGCGGTGACTGTTGACAAGGGATGTGATCTAGTTGCACAAACCGGCAGCAACACTTGATGGGTAAACACTGAAGGGACTTAACAGACTGTCAGAAGAAAATGGTGGCACCATAGAATGAATTCTCCTTTCAAAACGTAAACTCAGAGAGTCCACACAGGGTGAGTCTAAGTGATGTTAGTGAACCGGGGAGATTTGTATTAGGTGTAGCTAAGGGAGATATATTGGAGGTACAGTTTCACCATCATAGAGTTTTTCTGCCTCACAGTGTATAGCCTTCCATAACGAACTGGGAAAGCTGAGTACTTTAACATGTAGAGAGAGACACTGTGAATCTCCTGGAATCCTACTGTGTGCTCCTTTGAAGGCTGTGTCTGTATGCAAGACATTGGATTTCTTTGGTCCGGGAGCCTTATGTTTAATTACAGAATAGACTAAGGAAATTAAATTGTATTGGAGACCTACTATGAGTGAAATACAGAACTCAGTTAATTCATGTCTACAGCTCTCCTATTAAGTTGTTGGGACTCAACTAGCTGGAACTCAGAATAATTTCCATATCTTCAATGCTTTAGGTCTCAGATCTGCAACAATATGCATGTATCTACAATATCCTGTTGCCAATGGAATTACAGTTTTCAAAATAAAATGGAAAAGTTGGCATAATTGCCATAAAACCATCTTTATGATACTCAGAACTTAAATGCAAACATAAGAAAAATGTTCTTAAATGCAAACATTAAAAAGCCTATTCAAACAACTGTCTCATAGACTGTATAAATATTCTTTGTGTTCAGTGCTGATTATTGGAAGTGCAGCGTTTTCCAGTTTTTTTCCTGAGAGAAATGCTGGTGACTTTCTTCCCCAGAATTTAAACCTGAGTGAAATGCAGAGTAAGGAAAGTGCCTTCCCCACCAACTCTCTGGTGTTCTATAAGAACATAGGAGAACATGAATTTAAGACTGACTTTTTGCACACCTGACCACAGCTTGTGAGTTTGGGCTATCATAGAAGGTCATTCATAAGACAGACACTTGGTTGGTTTCCTCAGTAGAAGTGCTGAGAGCCTACCATGCAGGACCACTGTGCAATGGGAGACAGATGCTGTCATTCACGGGACACCCCCGTGCCCCTTAGGACCCAGCTGTCCTGAGGCGTCTGGCCCTGAGGACCCAAGGCTGTGCTCTCCAAGTCCAGAGCCAGCTCCAGCTGTGCTTACTGTCTCCTGCCTGCCCTCTTCCACACTCCCTTTCCCCAGGTACCTGCTCCCCACCCAGAGCACCCAGTATGAGGTCTGGGTGAACTGGACCATGACATGGCATTGGCTTCCTTTCAAACCCAGCA
This sequence comes from Dasyprocta punctata, assembly GCA_004363535.1. NCBI lineage: Eukaryota > Metazoa > Chordata > Mammalia > Rodentia > Dasyproctidae > Dasyprocta > Dasyprocta punctata. Next base: position 675 of record RJWM01025510.1, on the reverse strand, counting down.
CAAATTCTAATTAACTTCTTCTCACAGAAGTGACCCTAAGGCTATGCTTGAAAATGAATCACCTCTTTCTGCTGTCCTGGCAATCCAATGTTTTCTCCTCCTAGGCTTTCTCCCTGCCGTTCCCTCTGAGTAGGACATTCAATCCCCAGACTAGCTCGATGGCAGATCCACTTCGGGGCAGTTGTGCTTTATATCTTGCTGTCCCTTGAAAGCCTCATAAGTTATAGACAGTATCTTTGGGAAGTACTTGGAGTACAGGGGCAGTGTAGCTGACTTGATTTTAGGAGGGTTTTGGTAGGAGGAGTCAGTTTGCTGTGGGGATGACCCAGAGGGTTGCATCTCTTTTTTTGGCTTCTCCATTGATTCTCGGCTTCCCAAATAACTGAAGTGGGGGGAGTAGGTTTTCATCTGCCGTGACCACTGCCATGCTGTCCTGTTTTGGAGCCAACAGACTGTGGACTGAAACTTGGGCCAAATTGAAACTTCTTTTCTTTAAGTTGCAGGTGTCTCTTACTTTGTCCACTGAGAAAGAAATTAACAGGTATGGTCCAGAACTCTTATCCAACTGCCTTTCTCCGTCCTTATTTTTCTTTCTAATAAGAATGACTGCACAACATCCTAATTGTATGTTCCGACTTGCTCTGTCCTGTGTTTTACCCATGATTTTAACCACTT
>RJWM01025509.1:0-29387 GCA_004363535.1 Dasyprocta punctata | reverse complement strand
TTTATTCTGTGCTATTTTGTTTGATTATATTAGGTCCAATGGTATGGGCAGTTATTTTGAAGATTACAAGAGGTATTACAAGGAGAAAGGAGGGAAGAAGGAAGGGAAAATGAAAAAGACATAGATTTATATGTGGGTATACATAAGATGGCTAAAATGACTATAGTACTAAATGCATTAACTATGGAGAGAGAACAGTTGATACTCGTATAATTAGATCAATTTTACATGTCTATATCTGTCAATCTGAGGAACCCCTTTGAAGGTAATGATATACAATGTTACAACCACTGTCAAATTCCAATCATTTCATTTTGCAAACCTATAATGTTACAGTATCGGATTTGTTGTTGTTGTTTGTTGGTCCCTTTTGCTTTTTGTTTCTCTTTTCTGTGACCACTGTTTTATTTTTTATTGGTGTTATTCTGAACGATTTTGTTTGATTATATTAGGCCTGATGATATGGGCAGTTATTATAAAGACAACAAGAGGTATTCTAAGGGGAAAGGAGGAAAGAAGGAAGGGAAAAGGAAAAAGACATAAATTTATAAATAGGTATACATAGGATAGTTAAAATGACTATATTACTAAATGCATTAGCTATTGAAAAAGAACAGGTCATACTCGTATGATGAGATGAATTTTACATGTCTATATCTGTTAATCTGAACAACTCCTTTGAAGGTAACGATATGCAATATTACAACTACTGTGAAATTCCAATCATCTCATTTTGTAGATCTATAATGTTATCATATCAGATTTGTTGTTGTTGTTTGTCTCTTTTGCCTTTTGTTTCTCTTTTCTGTGTCCATTTTCTCTTAAATAAAAAAAAATGAAAGAATAAATGCATGTGAAAAGAAATGAATACAACTGGTTAGCCCAGATGTAAATTTTGACTCTAGCATTTATGTGGCTAGCTGCAATGTATCATTTTGTCCTATTCAAAATACTGCCTTGTTTAAGGTGCACCTGTGTCAACCACAAGCCAATCAAAAACTCCTAAAAGTGACTCTCTGTTCACAGAATAAACCTCAAAGTGCTTGCACTGGTGGTGAAAGCCCATTAGAACAAAAGTGAATCTCCCCCTGGCTTGAAGTCTTACTATTCTTTTCTAGGAAATAACTTTATCTGAGGCATATTTATGTCTCCTACCCCTTGAATATATAACACATAGCGATCCCTTAAAGTGCCTGCTTAAATTGCCTTCTCTGTGAGGAAAGCATCTTTCTGCTCTCAGCCTATTCCAATGCCGCCTTCTTCAGAAACTTAGTTCTAATATGTTATAAAACTCTTTGCAAATTTATCACACTCCTTGGGATACCCTTCTCACTGTTTTTGTATAATGAGTTCATTCCCATAGTTTATTGTGTGTGATTATTAAGTTTCATGCATATCTTTTGTTGCTACTACACAGAATATTAGAACTTTTTCAATAATAGACATTCTACCTTTCATTATTCTGTATCTTAGCCAGTTGCTAGTATAGTATCTTTTTAAACACATGACCTGTGTCACGGAATTGTTTTGTGATGTAAATTGTGCAGTCCTCATGATTGAGGGTAGTGTCACTGTTAAAGTTGTCTCAGTGTCTTATCAAGTCACTGAAATTTAGGGATACCCATAGAAAAACAAGGAGACGTGTGCTTCATAACCCCAGCCACAGGCACCTGTATCACCTTAAGGTATTAAGACATGATCAGTTCTTATTGAGAATTTCTGGCTTATCTAAAGAGTCCCATACTATTTGAAAGCTCACTTATAATTAATACAGTTTGCTGCTATGGTTGAAAAGAAATAGTGGGGGAAATAAAGAAGTTTGATGATATTGGACGTATAAAACCAAGTAGGCTCTAAGATAGACAAGGTTGCACAAGGAAGGGTTAAGGTCATTTATGATATGTAAAATGAATTAAGTATTGCTGATAGAACCAGTTGAAGTGAATTTGGAAATAAAATATAATATTACTACAGAGTCATATTGTTGGTGACAAGAGAGCTAAAAAAAAAGGAGAAAAAATAACTGGCTGATAATATTTTAAAGGGTAACCAATGCTTACTAGCAGCTGCAGTAAGACATTAAGTAATAGAGCACAGTAATGTTAACTGCTCTCCTGGTAAGAGTGGTAAATGAAATAAACCCTGGCAACCAGGGTATCATTAATCTATAGTGAATAATGGCAGTGGTAGTGTAAGGAGATTAAAAAGGGCATTGTAAACATTTGTGGCTGTATAATATACAAATTAAAAATGTGAGAATGCTTGCAGCTGCATAATCTACAAATTAAAAAGTGTAATAGCATGGCATTAATTACTGGCTGATCAATTCCTCCATAATTGCTGGCATGTAGATGAACAATTATAGGTCCGAAATGTTATTTGAGAAAGAGACATTGACCTTGGAACTGTAAGGAATGATACTCTGTTATAAGGTAATACAGGATCCTATCAAATTCAGTTCCAGTATTTGTAGCAGCCGCCAGCTCAGTGCAGGGCCATAATCACCACACTATTTCTTTCGATTATGGTGCCAGAAGGGTTACACATTGTTTTCTCTTTTTGAACAGAAACACCCAGTGACCTTCAGCCTTCTGAAAATGGGACCATCAGGTCTCATTTCCAAGTTCAAACAGATTTAATAAAAATGAAATAGGAAGAGATAATGTACCTCACCCTTCTAGTCCTAGGGAACAGTTTGGAAAGTTGGAAAGACAGACTTCCTTTAGATGGGAACATTCCACCTGAGACTGTGGCAGTGGACTTTAATGTTTCCTGATCAATGACTTCCAAGTTGACAGCTCAATGTAAGTAACTGCAGACTCAAATATTTGACTGACATCAAAGGTCAAAACACTTATTTCTATTCCCTTGTCCTCCTTAATAACAGACAATATAGCAAAGTTTTGTTCTTGTTGGCAGTTTGCTGTATAGTACTCAGTAAGGTAAGTGAGCTGGCATTCAGCAAAACACTTGTGAGATCACATTTGTGGCCTTGGTGAAAGTTGGCTATTCTTGACACTGAAAGATACCTTTATGCACATGTGTTACCAACATTCTCTGTTTCCTTTGTTCATTTACTGAATGTGACAATCTGGGTTTCCCTTACTCCCCTTTTACTAAAATTCTCATTATTGATTTTCAGTCCAAGAGACACACCTTACACCTTACCATGTCCAACATACGTGTAGAAATGGACTTGTCTGACCTCTCCCTTCATTTTGAAGGTCTCTTCTGGTTTAACCTTTGCCAACTTTTATGACTGCTTTTTTGGTTACCTCACTTCTCCTTGTGAATAATCACTTTCCTCATTCCTTCTTTCAGTTTCATTCAATTATTCATTACTATAATAAAATACCTGATATGCAGTGCTTTATAAAGAAAAGAAATTCATTTTGGTTGAAGATTCTGGAGGTGAGAGGCAGAGGAACAGCATCTAGTGATGGTTTCCTTCTGGCAGAGTTCAAAATTGAAGCAAGAAATGTGTATGGCAAGACAGACAGCATCTCCACATCTGTCTGTTGCCTGTCCCTCTAGGGATCCTATACTAATAACCTTATCTAGTCCTTATCATTCTCCAGAAGCCCCGTTTGTAAGCACCATAATCAGATGAACTTTCTCCCATTTTATTCCCATTGATTAATGACTTTGAGTGTAAAATTCGGTGCTTTTGAGGTGCTGGAAGCATATTCAAACCATAGAAATATTTTTTCCTTTGCAGTTTATCTATTTCTAGGGAATATCACAGTTAAATCTATAGCACTAACCTTCTATCTAGGCATCAGAGCCTACAGGCAAAACTCTACCAAGCATTTGCAAAGGGAGGATTCAGCCTCTCAGGTCCTACTTGTACACCTCACATAAGTCATGGGATCAAAATCATCTTTTCTCCCTTTCCTTGAGCATTACTGACAGACAGTGTCCACAGCATTTCTTACATTCCCAAACCCCTCATGATTAGTCACTCTAGGGTCTCTTTCTCTTTCTTTCTTTCTTTCTTTCTTTTTTCTTTCTCTTTCTTTTTCAGTTATTCTTTTTGTTGTGCTTTACCAGGATTCTTATCATAGCCTCATAATTTGTTCTTCTTTGCTTTAGTGTATTTTTAACATAATCTTTAAGGTTATGCCTCAGTAAATACTTTTCAACTCATTCTTTGTGTGGTCTTTGGCCTTCATCACTGACTAATGTTTACTTTTTAGACCACTGTGTACTTTTACTGAGTAAAGCTAAGTCTTACTCAGTGACCTAAGTTTCCTTTCATAACCTGGTCATGGCTTAATTCTACACCAAATAAACTACTGCTTTATGGTCAAAATTAACACCAATGAAAAATGTGTTGCACATGTCTAGATTTGTTAAATCTTGAGGCCTATGCACATATTATTTCCTTTCTTGGGTTCCCACTTCCTCTCTTGCCCCTTCTAGGGAATGTTTCATCATCAAATTTCTATAATCGATTTTTCACCCTCATTCCTCATTGACCTAGACAGAGCCGTCCCCTCCTGATTTCGTCACTGCCAAAGATGCTAGAATTGCCACACCTTTCAAAATGGGCAGTTTGTCTAGTCAGTTACTTCTTCTCTCCCATGAGACAGCTGTCTTACACAGTTTCTATCAGGGAGCCTGATACTCAGTAGGCACTCAGGAATTTCTATTTTGTGAATTATATTGAACTAGGTATAACCAAAAAATGTGCTAGGATGTTTGAATAAAAAGATAAAATATTCCTTTGGGAGGACTTTGCTTAATATTAAAAGAATTGCTAGGCAGAGATAACACTAAAATAATGGCAAACTTAAACATTATAATAGTGTAGCTAGTTAATTAGAGTAACTAAAGTACTAGTACAATAACACAAATGCTAATCACTTCTTATGTATCAGATATGGTGGTTTCTTTTGTCAAGAATTATCCCATTTGATCATTACAAAAGAAAAGGTAACTGAAACTTAATCTAAAAAAAAAAGTGTTGCTCAAAGTCACAGTTGGAAAGTGGTAGAGCTGGGATTCAATCCATGGGTGATTTCATATTCCATTCTGTTAGCCATTAGTTATTCCACTGCCTTGAACTCCAGTTCCTTCTCAGTTAAATCATTTTTATAGAACAGCTCATTTTTTACTGAAAGTACCTAATTACTGTGTTATTTTGGATTTGTTGAGACATGGAACATTTATACTTTAATAGACATTCTCTTAGCCAACGGATTTTCTTTCAATGAAAGAAATACTAATAATAATGATGATAATAAACGAATAATAACAACTAATAATAAAAATAAATACTTTAAAAACTGAGTGACTTCAATGAAGGTTTTATTTGAAGCATTATCAACACCTACAAAACAAACAAATTTTCCAATAATAAGAGCTCTTTCTTCCAAGGTAACATCAATTTCTCCACTTGATGCTTCCACCTATTCAATACAATTATGGAGATTTGAAATACACAATAGATATTGATTCAGTCTCTTACATGGAGTCTGTTTAAAAATAAAAATTTAGGAGGACATTTTGAGTGAAACTATTTACATAAAAAACAAAAATCCGTAATGCAATTTGAGTTTGGTCTTAAAAGAAGCCATAAAACACTTAAAGAAGCAGCAAATTTCCTGGAACTTTTATAGAATCTACCCTTTTTGCTAATTGAAATAATTAGCATTTCTATTATTTCTTTGGAATCTCACTAGAGAACTCTTCACTAAAGAAAAAATTCAATAGTTTAAAAAAGATTAGCATTTACATTGTTACAGAAGTAACACACTAGAACACTATTCCTTACAAACTGAAATCCAAAGTTTTGAAGGATAGCATTTCTACCACTGTACTGGAAGTTTGTGAAAATTTGCCATTGATAGAATTCACTATGGAGTTTATGAGATGGGACTCAGAGAAAAAAAAAGACAGGTAAACAAAACTAAAACATGCTTTGCAAATGTTAAAGTGAACTTACCCTCAGCTGCTACTACCCACACAGGGCAGACAGCCATTGACTCTTCAAAATGGCACTAGAACATCTCTCCATGGAACTAGCCTCATGCTCTGTCTGGAGAAACTGAGACTAAAAATTTAAGAAAGCAGAAGAAAAAATGTAAGAATTCCCATTCTTTCCTAATTTTTCAAAGGGAAATACTTGGGGAGAAAAAAAGAAGAAAACACCTCAAATTGAGCAAAAATAGTCTATGGTCAGAAAACACCATCAGGTAATATATTGTGATTGTTATTAAAAAATTGTGCCAAAAATTCAATTTTTAAATAAAATAATTCTGCTTAAATGAAGAAATGTAAATATGACTTCTATTAGAAGCAAAAAAGCTATACTTTATTTCCATGGCATCATTAGCAATTTTTTTGTTAATCAGTAAAAGCCTTTAGCAAACTCTTTATAGTTTCTCAGTAGTTTTCTATGCCTTTATATATTGTTTTGGTTACTAGGGAAAGCTCCAGCCTGCCAGGCTTCTTCTGGCTCTTACACAATTTAGATACAAAGACAAGTTGCATGGACAAGAGTGCATTAGATTCAAGCTCATTGATTGAAACAAAGGTCAGAGTCATAGTCTGTCTCATTTAGGCCTCTGTCTATTGGTTCCTCCTGCTGAACTCCCACAGCAGAACCATGCAGAATGAGTCTTGATTCCATAAACAATGGAAAGACATCTTACCTGAAAAACTCTTGGGAAAGGCCAATGAGAGATACCTGAGCTAGGTCCATGACAGACACTTAATTGCTTTCCCCGAATTTGTTCTCCTCCAGTTTGAAATAATTTTGGATTGGCAAAAAGTTGCAAAAATCACATAGTTCTAATGTTTTCTTCACCTAACTTTCACTGATAGCAACATCTTTCAGAACTATAGCACAATTATTAGGATACTGAAATATTTCATTGGCATTACAAAGCAACTCCTTTAATGCTCAAATACTTCCTCAAACCTAACCTTCGTACCCCTGTATGTCTTCTTCTATGCTTGTGTAGGCATATGTGAAGGAGATATTATTTGCATAGTCAAGATTTTGTAGAATCAAGGAGAAAGTTCTTCTATGTTTAAATGCATTTAGAAAATGCAACATAAAGGTACTTGTAGATTTGTGATATATGGTAACATAATCAATATTCTAAGTTTATTTGAAACAAATATACTCAGATAACTTAGTTTAATCCAAGTTATTTTACAGACATTTGCATAGTGATCATTCTTTACATTGTCTGACTACTACATTTATGCAGGAGAGGTTTATTGCTCTTGACATCAGTTTGAAAGGAGATTCCCTGCATGATTTTTTGCTTATTTTTAAAAAAATTTTTATTTATTTTTAATTTTTTTAAAATTTTATTTTAAAGAGAATAAAACAAAACAGAACAGAAAAGAAGAAAGCAGATCAGGACAAAACAATGCAAGCAACGCAGGATTTCAAAACAAGTAAACAGGAAATCAACAGTGGCTATCATAGCATCTCTTGTTTTCTTCTAAATAGCTGTCCATATCTTCACACACAATGAATTCAAACAAAGCACAATAGCACAAAACCAATAAAAACAAAAGAATGAAAGTGTTACAGGCCTTTGAAACCTGACAATAGGAAAATCAACAATGGCTACCATAATGTGTCTTGTTCTCTTCAAAATAGCTGTCCACACTTTCACGCATATTGAAATCAAATAACACAGAACAGACCAAGGACAATCAAAACAAAGGATATAAGCATTACTGGACTTCACAACAAGGTGATAGGAAATCACCAATGGATACCATAATGTCTCGTTTTCTTCAAAGTAGCTATTGATACCATCACTCGTAATAAAATCAATTCTTGTTACTTTTTTATTTTAAAAAAGCAAAACAGAAAAAAAGGCAGAAGTAATACAGAATTAAAAAAACAGTAAGAAATCAATCCTAGTCAATATATTACATTTTGTTATCTTAGAAGTAGTTGTTCAAATTACAAAATGTAGGCATAAAAAATGATCAATCAAACAGTGACAGCATAAACTATTCTTTCTGATGAACTAACAGAGAATTAGTAGTATAGGATCTTTTGCTTCCTAAGAAATTAGGAATCAATGCATGGTTTACCATATATATGATAAGAATATGATAAGAATGACCTTTTCTGTAGAGAGTCCTTCAAGACCTCATCTCAGTCCAGGAAGTTTATATTTGTAATCCTGTGGATAAGTTACTGGAACTCTAGTGAGTTAATTCCAATCCAGCACTTCCAGTGCAATCCGCAGTGAGAATAAAAAGAGTAAGTCATATTTATAGTTATGGGGAGCCAAGGGATCACAAGTCCAGTCAGGATGAAGGTTCATCAGAACAAAGTCCTCAACCCAGAGCCCAGCTCAGATTTTGTTAATTCATGAAAAGGGGAAGTGCTTTGATGATGGGTGACTGTGAGACTGGCAGGAAATACTTGAGTGCTGTGAGCTGTGTTAGGCAGGAGGTCTGAAATCACCTCTGCAATAAGTAGAGAGAAGGATATGCAGAAAGACTAATCTGCATACCACAATTGAGGTAGCACCTAATGTTTTGGGGATGATGCTTCAGTACTATTGTGCAAACTTTTCTGTCTTGAAAAGTCTTAGCCTCTTATCTCAAGGCTCATCCCAGCTGACAGCCTGGAGCAGTAGCTCTTTGTCCTACCCAACTCAACCATGTTTTTTTTTTTTCTTTTTTCTTTTTTTTTTCTTAATTTTAAAAAGCAAAACAGAGAAAAAGGATAGAAATGATACAGAATTTAAAAAAAAAGACTAGGAAATCAACCATGTTTTAAGGAATCACAGGGTAGGAAAACAGCAACCATCACCTAGCTTCAAAGATTACACATCAGCACCTCAGCTAGCCCTATTTACATTGCTTAGAGCCAACTGAAGGGAAAAGGAAATGGCCTAGTCAGCTCTGTAGACATCCACAGTACATGGAGATAGGAAAAGGTTTAGCCAAAATGGAATTAATTATTCTTTATTCAAAGAGAGTAGTCCAGTTTGTCCTCCACAATTTCTATTTTTTTTGCCTATAATTATTATTCACCTGAGACACCTCCTCATTTTTTGGCTACTATAAACCCAGCAAAAAAGTCTTCCTAAAATGCCACTGTATCTTTCTAGCAGGTAAAGTTGGTGGATATGAACTGAGTTTGATTTGGACTGAAAAGTCATTCTGCTTCCCTTCATCCCTCAGTAATGGTTGGTCAACCTTGGGCTGGTTATTTAACAGTTATGAACTCATTTGTTATTTATGAAGTATAAAGAAAAGCAACAATATCATAGAATTATTGTGATTAGAAAGAGACTATGCATTCTAGCACTCACTAAATGCAAGTATTCTTAACTTTTGGTCCTAGGTAGATTTTATCATTTGGGAATTGCTATAGTACCAATGACTTTTAGAAAAACTGACAACTTTTACCCTGAAATAGTATATGATATTCACTGTCAACACTAATGTAGTATATGAAAATGAACATTAGAAATAAGTATGTAAAAATGAACATTAAAAATAAATAAGTCAGGGTACAGATGGAGAAGAAAATTCTGTAAGAGGCAAGATCAGCACAGACTTGGCATGAATGACTTAAGAATTCTCCAAAGAAATCTGAATGCCAAAGATCTATTACAACACAAATCTGGAGTCTTTTAATAAAGATAAAGTAAAATATTGTTTCATATTAACCTTTAATTTTTTAGTGCCACAAAACTACATCCTAAGGATATAGTGTTTCTTTTATTCATTTCTTCACTTTTTTCCTTTATTCTATCCTGGTCACAATCATGTTTCCATAGGATTCTAAAGTTATCCGTTACTTCCTCTCATCTTCCCTTTCCCCTATGTGGATCCCACAATGCAGCAAAATGGAAGCATTTAAAATGAAATAATCATGTCAGCTCACTATTTAATGTCTGATACTATAATCTAGAATTGAGTTCCCAGTGATCCACATATAAAACCCTGGTCCTGGGTGGCAGTATTGAAAGGAGCTGTGAACTAAGAGATGGGACCTCCAGGGAGGTCCTGACATCAGAGGGGATTATGAGATTCTGTTTCTCAGTTTGTCTCTGTTTCCTAGCCTGAGATGCAAGTGATGACTCTGACATATTCCTCTGTCATATGTCATGTTAATGAGAGGCCCAAACCAGTGTGGCTGCCCAGTTTTGAACTTGAACCTCCAGAAATGTAAGTCAAAATAAACCTCTGCTTGGCAAGGAACCTGAGTCCAGTATTTAATTACATTATCCAAAAACTCATCCACCTTGTTCTGGTGATTTGTATCTTTATTAACTTCAGAATAGATTCTAGGCATTGTACTTCACTTTTTGTTTGCCCCTTCTCTGTGTCTTCTCCAGGATGTCTTACAATGCTGCCCCTTTGTGTACTACATTCCAGTGCTACAGAATTTCTTTCATTTCCCCAGTTAGACTGTTTTCTCTGATTCTTTTTATTCTTCTACCTGTCAACTACTTTCAAAGAACATGCTTCTTTTCATTTTGTATCTTCACTATTCCTTTGCTTTTCAAATTCTAGTTCTCAGCTTCATTGCTTCTCAAGGATTCCTTCCCTCTTTCTTCTTATTGGCCTTACATGTCTTTTAATTGGCCCTTAATTGCCTTTGTACATTTTCCATCTTTGCATTCAACATACCCGAATTCCTTACTACTGGATCATTTTTGTGCATTTTTCATTATGTTGTAAACTTTAAGAGAAACATTGTGTCCAGCCTGCTCATAATTGCATCCCCAGAGTCTGGTTCAGTAACTGAAACATAAACAACAATAAGTGTATGTTGAATATATTAATGAAAAACGCATTTCTTTAGGCCACAAATGAAACCACAGAATGTTACAGGGCACTAAACAGTAAGCAGCCAAGCAGGGGTTAAGGCCCAGATAGCATTGGTAAAGGGAGGCAAAGGCAACATTTTCCTCCAATATCATGCTTTTTCATGAACTTGTACAAATTAGACAGATGGTGGACCTCCTTTATATTAATGATCTTCAGTGGGTTACATCATTGTATCCCATCATCTCACAAAGCTGAGTAAAAGTGTATATAACGTACTGTAAAAAACTGGTCATTAAACCGGTTGCTACCCATTTCTCACAAGGATCAATAATCTTAGTAATGCCTAACTTCTCAAATACAGGTGAGATGGCAACATATTTGTTCCCAGTTGGAGCAAAATGAAACCCTTCCACACCTAAATTTTTGAAGGCAGTTGTTACCCCTGCTGTGACTCAATAAAGTTAAGAAGCCTTTCAGTTTAGAATACGAAACACCTTATTTCAGATTTTCTATTCTGTATTTCTTGAGTAACTTATTAGAGATGCATACACCATTTGATGTTGCTTTGTGACATTGGCAAATGCTTTTAAATCTCCTAAATTTTTTTAAAAATGAATGAAATGTGTTCTTTTCAAGGACACGAAAGTGAACTGAGGCCAAGTGGCAGTGGGCGTGTTGGCTATAAATCCACCCAAAGTATAAATACATGCATATTGAATTTTTCATCACTAGGCAGACTATAAAATACCTACCTTGTTGAATGTGTTATTTGTAATGTGCAAAGTTCACACTGCTAAAAGAATCATAACTTTTATGTTCATATTTTGTTCTTGACATGCAAAAGTGAGTTTATCTTTTCCTAAAATATAAAACTAGAGTTTTGTGAATATTATACTATATCAGGTTGAGAACTAGTTATTATAAATTCTCTAAACACAAATTTTATGTTACTTTACGTTAATTGTAAGATTAATTTCTTGCTTTCTTGCATTTAATTTACTGTATGCCAAATGTTATAGTGCCTTTAGTATTCTAAATAGAATTAATAGGCAATAAATTTTTCAAAATTATAATGTACATTTATATGTGCTAGACATATGTAATTTTAATTATCCATATGTGTATAAGATGCCTAAAACCATAATACCCAGACAGTTATTGAATGGCATGAAGTATTACTCTTATTTGCCACTTGACTCCCCATGAAAAGAAAAAAAGAAGGTCCTATTTCAGCTAACGAGTCCTCAAAGAAGCTGTCTCTTTTTAAATAAGTAAAAAAAAGAAAAAATCAGAGAGGACAGCAATGTCCTTTGGAGAATGGGCCTTGCCTTTAGGTTTTTGTAATCTACAACTGATTTAATAAGATTTATTCTTTTTGTGATTTATGAAACACCACTTGTAGTTGAGAAATAATTCAGCATTATTCTAGACAGGATATGAAGAATGAGTCTTTTCAGCCTTTAAAAGGAGCTTATTCTGCTATTCTTTTAGGCAAAGAAATAAGACTGCTAATCTCAGATACTATTCCCCTGCAGATGGTACTAGTCAAACCTACTTCCTTTGGATAAAAATGTGAATTTTATACCTTTATTACAGTAAAAGGATTGAGCCACAGCTTATAAAGAGTATACATTCTTAGGTAAACGGCAAACTGTTTGACTCCAATCTGGATGGTAGTACTTGGTGGAAGCACTTTTTTCATAATTGGCTATGAAAAAAAAATAAGAAGAACTCAAAATGCATAAAGTGCAGCAGATGCTTCCTTAACTTACCCTAGTGAAATAATTTTGATGGGTGGTTATGAATTTGTAAGTAATGTTTACTTCTGAAATGTCATAATTGCTTTTGGAACTATTGGAGGCATTTCTGTTTTTATTGTAATATAGAATTATATTGCCATTTTATGAAGTGGCATCTTTTTGATGCATGGAGGTTCTGGATACATTTGTTATCCATCATGAGGAAACCAGATAAGTAAATATTACAACTATAACTGAAATGCTTCTTTTTGCATGAATAAATGAAAACCATTTTGAATCTCAAAGCAGAAACACTCTATCTGCAGACTGACAAATTGCATATTTGTTTAGTTTGAAAAACTGGTGTCTGGCTTCTACACTGTGACTGAAAGAAATGTTGGTTTCCTGCATGACAGTGCCTCTGAGATTGAAATGCTCTTTGCTTAGTAGAAAGGAAAGACGTCAACTGCATGTTCCACAAAGAAAGAGGGTTCTTTTTTCATATAATTACCATTGAGTGGGAGAAGATCACACAGTATATCCATCTGATATATTATGACTTATTTACACTGCTGTAGCAAAAAAATTCCTTTTGACTTTTTAGTTGTTTTCTTACATATTTACTGAACATAAAAATTTATACAAAATCTTAAGTCGTGTGTTAAGATCCTATGAACACTGATAGCTTACAATTCTGGATTAACCTGTCTTTAAGACAGTCCCAAATATTGACCAGACTGAGTAGTTTGGTTTGTTTGTTTGCTTGTTGTTGTTTTTCACATGTATGTTAGTCTGTAGGAGGGTTTTCTAAATTTTCTAGTGGTTAAAGAACTGCAACTTGCCTTTGGAGAAAGAGCTTTTGTATGAAAAACTAAACAGATATCTGTAAATAATGCAGGTACTTTTGTTGGTCAAATAAGACTAGAATCAGGTAGGTGATTGCTATTTTGAATATATGGAACAAGTTTGATAACCTACAGAGCATTATATCCATTGGTACATCCTCCAAACTATAATGGACTTGCATCTCCTGGGTGCCTTGCCAAAGTGAAAATTCTGATTCCAGGTACCAAAGATTCTTATTTCTAGTATAATCCCAAGTGATGCCAGGAGGATTTGCCCAATGCAATATATAAAAGGAAGTAAGGACAGATAGTGTTGCAAGAACTCAAGAAATGGGAATCTTGAGTTCTAACTACTAAGTCTTCATCAACTCAGTAGTTAGAGCAAAATACTTTTCTAACAAGTAAATTTGACAAAGTAGAAAATATGTTCCTATTTTTTTGGCTGGAATTCCAGCATGCATTCACCAAGTTTATCTCACTGTACTAATGACAAAATCAACCTTCCATTTTTCAAATGTAGTAGCATTATTCATTTCCTTTCTCTTAGGTATGATTTCATTCATTTATTTAAAAAATCCTTCTTTAAGAAAATATTATTGTGATTTTCAAAATAAGAATCAAAGAAGTTATTACAAACTGTAGACCAATAAGAATAATCTGACTTCCAGACATACTTCTAAAATAATTATTAAGGGAATGGCTTATAAATTTCTGAGAAATTATAGTCTCAAAATAAAGACTTTTTGAGCATCTAATAAATATTAGTTATGTTCCAATACCTTGTGTTCATAGGCAGTATGCATTTCTGGTTTGGATTTCCTCCAAATGTTTGACAATGTCTTCCTCATTAAATTTGAGAACAAAATGTGAAAAAAAAAGATAAGGTAAAATAAGAGTATATATGTTTTCATTGATTAATATTTGAATAACTATCCCAAAATGAGTCTATTTGGTTCATTTTGATATAATAGGAAGATATTTCTAGGATTGAATCAATGGGTTATGTCTGTTCAATCTAACATTTTATTGATGTATGATATGGTTATTATGAAAAGGGCATCTGCATATTATAGAGATGTAAGGATAGAAAAGATGCCTATGGGTTAAATTGACAAGTCATTTATTGTCCTGGTGTAAGTCAGTGAATGTTTTTGTCTTAGACTCTTTATCTTAAAATTAATTATAAAGTTGAAGTGTATTAAAGCATAAAACGAAATGCATAACTTTTGGATAAAATTTAAGATTTTCAGTGTATTCTGTGTCTTCTAGGAATTAAGAATCACTATGTAATTTAAGGCATGATAAGAAAGGAGACAGTTAAGGAGGTCTTCATCAAAGAACCAGACTTAATTTTGTACAAGTGTCAATATAAGGGGATAGTTAGAGAAGATGGAGGTATGACAGTATCCGCATTACTTCAGATTAAGAGGAATAGTACAAAAAAAGGGTATGGGGTAAAAAAATGTATATTATTTGTGTAGAAACAGACAAGATTATTCTTTAAAAAGTGAAAAATTTGTGTCAAATAAAACAAAGCAAGGCTCCTAGAAAAATCATACCATTGTCTCATGTTTATTTCACTTTATAGATTTCAGTTCCTTTCCTATTCATTATTTTCAAAATTCTGTTAATGAATTTTTAAAACTCCCCTGGTACAAATGTTTAATAAAAGAGTAAGACTGCAAGTGAATAAGTTATACAGATACCTAGTAATCTTAAAGAGGTAGCATTTGCACAGTGAGAGAGGGTTCTTCGGTATTTCACTTTCAGGGCCAAAGCCAGGTATATGAGGTCAGTGAACCTCTTAACTTGAAGCCCTGCAGACAAAGGACAAAGAGACAGCCCGTCCTCCCTCTAATTGAACTTGCCTGAGCTTTTCTTCTTACTTCAAATTTCTCTCAGCCTCCTCACTGGCTCCCTTTGGCTCTTCTTGGCTGAATGTTTTAACATAAATCAAACCGGATTAGGAGGACTGAGAATGTGTGTGTGATATGTGTGTGCATGCGTGTGTGCTGAGTGAAGTACAGCCTTGAAGTCACAGATGGCACATTAGAAAAAAGAAATATAGTAAAATGAGTAAAATATATTCTCATTCACAATTTCCTAGGGGCCCTTTGGTTGTTAATTGAAACTTTTGTCTACTTTATTGAACAATAAAAGTGGCAGCAACTACTCCCAGGTGCCCTTCAGTATTAAAAAGAGGATAAAGGGTTCCTGGCAAAGGTGACAGAAATTAATGCGGTGAGCCCAGCTATCAAACATTCTGATATGTGAATTGCCTGATATTTCTATAATGCTGTCTTATGATTGGAAATGTTATCGCTTCTATTGAATCAATAGAAAATGTTAAAGCTCCGCAGAACCCCAATTACAAACTAAAGCTGGAAGGTTAACATCTGGGAGCGGGAGAGATAGAAACAATCTCTATTGTCATACCTTCCTGACAAGTAAATGTCAGAAACATAACGCCTTCGCCTGGTCTCAGCACGGAGCACATGTAAAAGAGTGATTGTAAGGCTGCCTCAAGTCAAATCGCCTGTCATTTCAGCTTTGACACGGAATTACTTTTGTTTTATGCATCTATTAACCTTGAACTATCAGCATTTGTTTTAATGTTCCAGACTGAAGTGACCTAAATGTTCTTCTCTCAATCAGAGGGGATCTGTGAGAGTAGACAGCGTGAAGTCTGAGTTGGGGCTGGTCTTTATAGGAAGGCAGAGTGAACAAGATTAGAAGGACCATCTTTCTCCCGAGTGGAAATGCCCTGTTTTAAAGTACACCATTTTGCTGGTCCTCCTTTGTGCATTAAATGACTGGTTTTTTTTAAGAAATCTATGCGGGACTGCAAATATCACGTACTATAGAATAACTACACTGTTAGCACACAACCTACTTAGAAGTGGTCCTAGGAACGGGACATAGGTGATAGGGAGGAGGAGGAAACATGCTCTGTTCTTACTCCAGGAGATGAAGCACAGAGAGATTAATTAACTTTAGTTTGACCTAGAGCTCCACACTTTTCCATTTTGTTTCTCTTTTAACCCTGTCTTAACCTCCCATATTAAATGTCTTACAATGTGCTCATCAGTCTTTTGTCACTGGGACAAAGTACCTGACATAGAAGGTTTAAAAGAAGGATTTGGTTCATTGTTTCTGAGTTTATAATTGGCTACTTCCATTGTTGCTAGGCTAGGCTGAGGCAGAGCATCATGGTAGCAGTGTATGGCAGACAACCTTGCTCACCTCATGGTTCTCAGTAAAGAGAAACCAGGAAAAAAACAGAGAGACAGGAAGGAATAGAGGACAAGAACATGCTTTTCCAGTTGCTGTTCCTAGTGACTTACTTTCTCTAACAGAGCACCATCTCCTAATAACATACTCAGCAATGAAGTAATCGATAGATTAATTGTTTGGAAATGATAGCACCCCATTATCTGATCACTTTCCCAAAGCCTCACCTCTGACCACAGTAAGATTTTCTTTGTGGGGTGGGAGTGTGTGGCATTTTAGATCTAAACCTCAGCATACATTTCTTATATTAACTTGGCTGTTATCCTTTAAAGAATGTATGACTCGGGTTTCTTTTAGCATCACACTGGTAAGAACCTTAAGTAGAACTGTGATGATTTTAATCCTCCCATTCCAATGATTACTGTCAAGGTAAGCCTGCAATAAATATGAGGGTCAGCTTTTTCATTTGAACTTCCAGGATGGATGCACCTGATGGGAAGGACTATCTTTCTCCCATGTGGCAATGACATGTTTCAAAGTGCACCACTATGGAGTTGCTCCTTTGTGCGTGGAATGGGTGCCAGTTTTTAAGAATGCCCTGTGGCACTGTAAACATCAAGTATGGTAGAGTGACCACATAGTTATCACACAATCAGTAAGAGAATGTAGTCTTCTCTTCTAAGGAAAGAGGTAACTCACTGGAGAATTTAAGCCAGAACCTGTTTCTAACACTAAATTCTTTACATTTCAAAGACATTCAGAGGATCTTCCTGTTTGCACTCCCCTTGAACTTTTATCATATACCATTTGACAGACTTTCAAAACCTGCTCATTTACAAAAAGCAGTGACTAATATACCTTGCCTATCCTGGTTAAGGATCCTGGCTCTAATCAGTTCCTGAGGTTTTCCTTCATTATTCACCATAGCACTTGAACCTGACTGCTCTTTCACTCCCATCATGCACAAAATCAAGCACCCATGACCCAGTGCACATAGTCATTCTCCATTTCTCTTTCTCTCCTTTGAAAACAAATCTGTATTTTATTTTAAAATGTTTAATACATTATATATTCAAGGTATGCAGCATGACGAATTGATATATGTAAACTTAGTGTATGATTCCTTCACAATAAAATTAATAGATTTTATACCACTGAGGCTATACACTAGCTTTCCAGAACTTTTACATCTTATAATTGAATGGTTATATCCTTTGATGAACACTACTCTATCTCTCTCAGGCCCACCTCTGAAAACTATTCTTATTCTACTCTATTTCTGTAACAGGACTCACTTATAAGCATTTTTATGTCCTATACTAAAAGCCAGACATTGCTAGAAACATTTACTGAACATGTCTTCCTGGGCTTTCCACAAGAAAGTCACCTGGTTCTCATTGACAATAAAACTGAGGCACAGAAATACGAGGCCCAAAACCTTCCTTAGTGATGATGTGTTAAAATGTAGATTTGAACCCAAACTCCCTGCCTCAGAACTACATAAGTTTAAAAATGTGTTAGTCTTCCCTCCAGCAACACAAGGAATTTCTGATTTAAAAAAAATTAAAAATAAAGTATTTCTTGTACACATACCATAAAGTGAATATTCTACAAGGATTTTACATACATATATTGTTTAATCTTCAGAAAAATAACTCTGATTTTACAAAGATTCTGCAAGATAAAATGATTTGTACTAGGACTCACACAATTAAATTAAAATCTGCCTGCAAATATCAAAGTCTGCTCAATTCCAATGCTATCATTCAGATGCTAAGTGTCTCCCAAAGATCTACCTACTAAAAGTTTGGCCCTTACCATGGCACTAGTGGGAGGTAGTGGCAACTTTATGAGAACGAACTTAGTGGAAGGTATTAGGGTCATTTGAGACTTACCCTTCAGGAGGAATCTATGGCCTCCCTCTCTTCTTCTTTTCCTCTGTTTATATCCAGTTATGAATGGAGAAGTTTTGCTGTGCCACCTGCTGCCACCATGATGTAGTGACTTGCCAGAGGCCCAACAGGAAGAGGGCCAACTACCCATGAACTAGCACTTTTAAAATTTTGAGCCAATATATAACTTTTCTCTTTGCAAATTGTTGATCTCAAATTTTCTTCACGGTGACACAAAACTACAAAACACAGCTAATATATTACTGCAAATTAAAAAATAACTGTGATAGTGTGCTCATTGATGATGACATGGTGTACAATTTTCTGCTAAAGAAGTTGAGAGTTTTCCCCCTAAAAGTTGAAGGAATAATCAAAGCCATGAAGCCTTTCCCAGTGAGACTATTCCTGGACACCAACCCCGGTCTCCTCAGACTTCACAGGAATGTTCTCCTACGATCTTCACCTTTTCCAGTATCATTATCTGTACCATTACTTCATTTTAATGCGTGATTCACTAATTTTCCAGTATTGACAAATTTTATGGTGAAGATGACAATTGCAGGAATACATAAGAGAGTTCTTTGACAACAGTTTTGAAAATTAAAATGTTTAAGTCAATTTAGATATATGTTTAAGAAACTACATTACAAGAAATAGATTTCATTATTCATGGCTTGCCCATATACATTTAATCTGAATTCCCCTAAAAATTAGATTGCATACTTTTATATCCTTTTTTCTTCTTTCTGAGAACACTATCTTTTGTGAACTGTTTCAGATTAGCTCAATTTTAAAAGCAAGTTAGCTGACACTATCCTCTATCGAACCACAGCAACATAAAAGTCAAATTGTAAGTGATCTCATTTTTCTATGAACAACTATAAAAATACTGTCCATCAGTCTGGAAAAGTACTATCTTTTTGAAATAATGCCTGTGGCCCAGGGATGAATAATTAGTGTAGCATTCATTCAGCAAAATTATCTGAAGTTAGTAAAAGTTTACATGGAAGGAAACAGGAAAAGTAGATCTGATCGTGACAGTATTTCTCTATTTCAATCCAGGGAGTATTTAGGAAGATGTATGATGCAGTAGTGGTTGGATGAATTCATCACCAGATAAGGTGATTTTAGCACATGATGATGGAGATAAATATAGAAAGACACTGTGTTACTCACATCACAAAGCTCTAACTCACATTTATGCCAGAAGTCCCATGCACCAAATTGCTTATTTTCTCTGTTATGTTCTTGGGCCTTAAGATCAAAGAAATCTAAGTCTTACAGGCAAGCTTATGAAAACCCAGAATTCCAGAGTTCGAGGAGAATTGTTTCCTGTGGAATGTCACAATGAAATGAAAACATTGTTCATTTCCTGTCTCTCTTTTATTTTAACTCAAACAAAGCAATACTGATTGTGAGGCAAAACATTGTCATTTAACAGTGAATTAAAATTCATTAAGTTTGTGTTTGAGTTGTGCAAAATACAAATAAATACATACACAGAAATGCGTATATCTATCTGTCAAGAGAGAGGAGAAACAGCAACAGTGATATGGAGAATGACAGAGAGCAATGGAGCAAATCAATTCATGAGTATTTGCAGTGAAATTATCTGTGTGTAACACCATACAAGGCTCGGTGCTATGGGAGACAAGAAAGTTCATCACTCAGACTGAAATCCCACCCAAACTTGCTTTTGAATTATGAGACAATCACATGCAAATAGAAAAAGCATTCAGAGAACACTGCAGACTAACACATGGCTGCATATTATTTTTTGTGTTACGGACTTAGCATTCTAAAAATTTAGAGAAAGTCACCAATTCCAAAGTCTTGGATAAGGAAAAAGAGAAATGGCTTTAAACCCTGTAAATCATATAAAAGTATATTCATTTACTCAGTCAGTATTTATTATTAACTACTGAAAAGGGAGATAGGGATTACAAAATGAATAAAATCCAGGCTCTTCCCCAAAGTGCTTATAATTCCGTAAGGGGCAATCAAACAGCCAGTATCTAGAGTATAATATACCTTTATCATTGTCAACACAGATCGTCATATGTAGCTTCATTTTAATAAATTTTGTACCAGATATATCTGATCTCCATGGGCACATTATGTTTATAATAAAGAAGCAGCAATGATAACAACAGAAATTTTAAAATTAAAAAAAAAAGACTTTACAGTGTCACTTCTACAATGAGAATTTTAGTCTTCATGGAATCCTTTTGAAAGAGACATATCAAGTCCCAGCTTTTGTATTACATGCAACAACAACAAAAAGATTTTAAAAATGAGATTTCTTGCTCATCTTGATATGACAAGACTGAAACAGCAATATAATAACCAAGAAATGAATGGATAAAAAAAAAGAACGTCTCTACAGTTTCTCTCTGCTTGAAAACAGAACCTCACAACAGTTATTGTTACAAGATTCATTCCTTACTGAGTCATATATTGTTTTCTGCTTTGGCTTTTCTTTTCAGTCTTGGAAGCTGTTACTTAATCTTCATATCTGTTTGTCCTTGCTTATCCTGAGTAAGTTCCTTGAGGACAAACTTGCTTTTATAGCTTTTGTAAACCTATTCTGATCATGAAATAATGCTATACATAAAACTGAAGCGTATCTCTGAAGAAAGCATGCAGCACATATACACACACACACACACACAAAATCTGTGTTAGGTAAGGGACTAAAGTAGATCTATGTGTGAAGCCTTGTGTCGCCAAACACACAATCACAAAATTGCGACTTTGGAAGAGATAATGCATTCTTGAATGTCTCCATCTACTAAATAAGGATTGCTATTTAATAAATACTTTGTGAAAAAAATATAGAATAGCATATTTAAGGGACCCAGAGAAATACCTTCAATGCCAAATCTCTTCTTTGGGATGCACACAGTAAAAGGTTTGTTACAGTTCCTGTCACCATAATCTGCCACAGGTGCCTTGCAGTGCTCAACCCAGGGATGCCTTTCATGCAGAACAGAAGGTAAATGATGCTCATGGCAATTGTGAAAATCAGTAGTTGTGAACAGACACTGCTGGATTCTGAAATATTGAAGTCAACAATGGCCATTATTCTATTAAATGCAGGAACTGGAGCTGCATCCAATGAAATGAATAAATGCCTGTCTAGGACATTTTCAGTTATGCGTGATCCACCGGTAGTAAATCATCCTATAAGTGCTATCTAGTACAATATTTTAAAATAAGATATTAATTTGATTCCATGCTACTTGATGGGTTCAGTTTTTAACATAAATTCTTTTATGTTCAGACCCATCTGCAATTATTGCAGTACAGTTTCTCTGTGCTTTATGTTTTAATTTTTTCATTATTCCTCAACATTTTTTGCACACATTTTCTTCTTCAGATCTTTCTTAATGCTGTCCTACTGCTTTCAGTGTTCACAAATACCTTTTACGAACTTTCAGAGACCAGCTTACTTTCAAATTTCCATCTTCTCAATACCTATTTCCCTGCCCTCACAAAGCTGATCCTTCCCAGGACAGCTTCAGAACTCATGATCCATATCTCTCATTTGGATCTTAAACAACAATCTACAGCAGCTCATTTATTCTATATTTATATATCTGGTTATCCAGCTTTATAACTGCTGTGACCTGCTTTACAACTTGAAGCACACACACAGTTAGTGCACTTTAATATTTCTAATTAATATTTTATTTCCCTCAAGTGTTCCTAAGAGGAATTTATTCCTTTCTCAAGACTCAGCCACTCGGCCTCCCAATAACTCAGCCTACAGGTGGGGGAAAGAATCTAATAAGGTTGCCTCTAGTATTGCTTCTTATTGTCATAAGTTGAGGCTATCGAAGTCCAGTTCTCAGAGCTGAATCTTTTAGCAGTTTTTTCCCTGTCATTTCAGATTCCTTCATTTACCATAGAAATTCCTTAAGGAAAAGAAGCCTTAATCCTTCAAGGCTAACTTCCCACAGCGATGTCCCCAGGTTGGAATCCTACATGTAACAGGCCTATCTGTACTCGTACTATGTTTTGTCATTAAAGTGACAGATCACTCCCAAATACTTCCCAGTGTATATTTTAGAGCTTTGTTTGTCAAGAAGGCTGAGTCACAAAGAGCCTTCACTTCTGGAACCAGCTGTCTTCCCTTGCTTCTCCCATCTCTGTCTCAAATCTAGATAGAGGATTTCTTCTTTTTCTTGGAAATTTACTTCAGAGCGCTATCTTGTCTTTTCCTTACACTGTGATTTGAGAGATCTCTGCACCCTAAGTCTCTCTACATCAAATCTTGAGGTTCTGGAGTCAGTGTTCTTCACTGTCAGAAGACCTACAAGTAAAATAATATTCTTACTGTTCAGGGACCAGGTTGATTCATTTTGAGTCTCAGAGGTTCACAACCATGAGGGAATCACAAAATGTTCCATCAAAATATAATCTTTAATCAGTGGAAGCTTACTTCTCCTAAACTACAAAGTCTGTTTCTCACATGAGCCAAAGAGAATAAGTTCTCAAAAGAGAAAGAGGAGGAGAAAGTAGTGGAGGAGGAAGGAAGATGAGGAGGCATCAAAAATAGAAGTGAAGCTGGGCCTGGTGTGGAGGCCCAAGTAGTAGTCCATGCCTGTAATCCCAGCACACTGGGAGGCTGAGGTGGAAAGACTGTATAATGTAACAAACCCTGGGCAATTTAGTGAAAAATTTTCTCAAAATTTAAATAAAATTTAAAAATAAAATTTGGAGAAAAAGAAACAATATATACATCTTGTCGTCCTACCTACATGTTAACATTGAGTATTTCTTTTGCATCTCCAGAGATCTCCATAAAAGAGAATAGCATTTCTGTGCATAATATTCTGTCACTAGAAAACAAAAGGAGCTAATCGTCAAAATCAGGCATGAGGAGAAGCTTAGAGGTAGACAATGTGAAGTCAGATTTGAATTGTAGGTAGCCCAAGGTCATCACACTAGCTTGTATCATTGCACTAAACATGTTTTATTGATTATGGTAAATACTTACTCATAATTTTTGATAAAGTCCTCAAGGATAACAACTTCTCTCATCATTTCTGTATAAGCCAATACAATTATATCTACTTTGGATAAAGTTGTCTTTGTTGAGCAAATAAAGGGCAAAATGGGATCATCATTGTCATCCTATTCTTTCCCACACAATTTTTACATGTCATCTTGTGGGTATAGGCTGAGCTGAATATGAAATATTACAACTTGATTACAGGGATCAGAGGTTGTTAAATTATGTCTTACTCTTTGAATAGTCCAGATACAGTGAAAATGCTAGTGGCAGGCAGAAAAATTGTGACATTTAAAATTCATTTTGTATCTATTGTTGTCATATTTATTGCCATTTTCAATGGATGTAATTATTTTTAAATAGCTTACACCATTTCCATATGCATCACTGCCGAATTGAAGGAAAAACAGCTAGAGTCACTCAAGGCTGGACTCAGGAACAAATAAAATGGGAAAAATATGTCATTGGCCAGCTCTCATCTTCCTTTTCCATGACAGTTTTAAGTTTTCCAGAAACATCTTTTGATCATGGGGCAAGTGAACCTCCACAGCTGTGAAATAACCTTAGATCAAAACAGAACGACCTGGTTCAATCTCACATGCAACTAGAAATTAGGATCTACAGAAATTTTCTTTGTTGAAAACTCTCATTACGTATATTCATTTCCAAATTTAAACTGGCTTTCAAGAGGGATAGGAAGAATCCTTAATAGACAGAGCCAAATGAAAACTGTAGAGATTCCAAAACTACTGGGAAAAAAAGAAAGAATTTTCTTTTCAGATAATAAGGATAGCTACATCTATATCCCAGTGGTTTTAAACTTTAAAAATTACCAAAAATATGCTCACTCTGAAAACATGAATAATATTCCCATGATTGAATGCAACCAAGGTTTATTGTAACTGTAAGGGCTATTAAGCAAGTTCCTATATGAATCCAGAGAATGAATTGTATAAGCATTTAGAAAGTACTGATGATAAAGGGATTCATAAAAATTGTTATGCTGATTTTATGTTGATAGATGTTTGAATATATGGTGAGTTATTAACCAGAGGCAAGTGAAACTAATGTTTAAGTATTATGATGTATGTGTAATTGAAAGAGAATTTTCTTGGCAAAATGGTTAGCACAGCAAAAGAGAAAGAATGAGTGAGTTCAAATAAAGATAATAATTCAGATAAATCTATTCCCAATGCCCATACAAGTAGCCAAGTTTCACAAGCAGCCAAGAATTTCTACCCCCAAAGGAATGTGGTCCAAAAGATTTGAAGCATATTCCATAGATGACACTCAGTTCTGCTTTATAATTGATCTAGTCAGTCTTTCTGCTTTAACTTTTCATCACAGGTCTTGTTCCAAACTGCCCAGTCTGTTAACCCCTCATCAGCCTCCTTTTCCTACTATTGCTAACACAGTCAGGCAAGTCACTTACCTTTCATTTGGATATATCCTAATTGTTGAAACATAGTTCTGAATCTACTCCAGGGCAATTTGTTTAGAATTCAGATTCTAATTACTTAGTGTGAAGACCCCACAGCACTTTAAAATGATTACAAAGTAGAAGCATAAAGATTCCTGGACATATTTCTGACTTTTCTCTCTGTTTCTTTCTTTCATTTCCTTCATGATCTTATTCTCTTTTTTTGTAAACCTTCACTTTATCACAATGCCAGGCATAATGTAAGGTTAAAAAAATGCCCCACAGACGAACTGACAAATTGTCTTATCAATAAACTCACAAAAGTGATTAGATATTATTGCAATTGGTTGATTAATTCATCAGTTGCAAGACTAAATATGCCTGTACTAGAAGAAAGTAAAGAAACCCCAAAGGCACTTGTAATACTTGAGGGAAACAGGTTAACAAAAGGTAAAAATAGAATCATATGGAGTCTTTTCTACATTTTTCATGGCAGAATCTTTTTTTAAAAGCCAGGACATGGAAACTGTTTTTTTCATTTAACTAGTTTAAAATCTCCAAATTTAAAAACAAAAACATTTTTGAGACAGGATCTGACTAGTTCAGACTGACCTTGAACTCACTATGTAGCCTAAGTTGCCCTCAAAATCATAGTGATCCTCCTGCTTCAGCCTTCCAAGGGCTGGGATGACAGGCATGTGTCTCCAAACCCAGTTTTTTAAAAAAATTTTTAAACTCCACTGAAAATACAATAGCGTATAGCATGGAAGAATTTATCAACATTTTAAAAAATTACAAAAGGAAAACATTTCTTTAGAGTGACTAATAAATGACAAATACAGTGGTACCTCAGTTACAAAATGGTTTTGTTTGCAAACAATTCAATTCACAAACAGACACAGTGGGAAAAATTGTGTTTTTATTTTCAAACTCTACATTGGGTAACAAACACGACTGTATAGGATATGCTATGTACCCCCAAGTCCTCACACTTTTGATGGGGCTGAGTCTGATGCTTGTGATCAGTTTGTTGTCTAGCACCAGGATTAATGACGTGACTGCTACACCCGCCCAGGGGTGGAGCTGAGATACAGTATAAGGGAAGGCGGGTCTTCCTGTTCTGCTTGCTTCCCGGCTTCTGCCCTCTCTCTCGCCAGTGCGGATTGCGGCTTGCAGCTTGCAGCCGCCATGAACTGTAGCCCCGTCAACCCATGCTGCCTTGGAGCCCACTTTATGGACTGAAACTCCCGAGAAACTGTAAGAATAAACCTTTCCTTCCCTAACTTTGGGCGTCAGGTATTTTGTCTCGGCAATGAGTAAAAAGTAACAAAGACAACGACCATGGCCATCCTTCCTGCATGAACACTAATGTGCCCGTCTTTTCCAAATTCGTAGAATAAATTAAGTTCATAAACAAAGCTACCATTGTATAATGACAAACAACAAACGAAATTATGTCACTTCCTTTGCCCTGCACTGCTCTATCCTTGGACAAAACAGCATATAAATAACATCAAAAAAAAAGTGCATTCTAGAATTCAGATAAGCTATTGTATTCCCTTATTAAAGTTCTATTGGACATTATTGAACAGATAATTAACATGGCAGTTTAGATATGTCATGCTAAAGCTGTCATGTGAGATAATTTATAAGTAGTTTATGAAAGTAAATAAATTCCTTATACCTGTATTATTTGTTTTTATCTAAATTCATCCAAACTTTGGCATAACCTCCCTGCTGCTAAATGAAACAAATGTAGGTTTATTTGATGATGATATGTAGATTCACAATTGGTAGAAAAAAATTTTCCAGTACCTCTTCCAATCTCAAATGTCATGCACCTTTTTTTGTCAGCCAAAGAATGCAGTTCTTCATATTACATTTTCACAGTTCTTCCAGTCACTGCAAACACAGGCAATCACCAAAGACTTAATGATGATTTTAAAATTGTGTATTACCATAACTGACTCTAGAATCAAATTTATACTACTGAGTGAGGTAATACTTCACCAATAGAATAAAAAAAAAACTTTTGGGGATACACTTTGTGTTTCAAATTTAATTGCATAAGGTTTCATTTCATAAGTTTAGGGTAGGAAAATGTACCTAAAATTTTCAAGAAAAGAATCTAGGACTTGAGCAGGACAGTGGATTTTTGGTGAAAGGTTTTGTAAGAAGATTTAAGGATCTTTATACATTAAGAATGTAGTGCGTGTCTCTTATGGCTATGTTAGAAGGAAGTATGCTAGATACATAAATAATGAAAAATTGTCTTCTGCCCTATCATGACTTGTATCTAGATGTATCCCCAAAATCTCATGCACTTTGTTATGGTTTATACATTGTGTTAACTTGAGAAGTCTAGCAGCTTAATTAAGTAACTCAGCAGCTCTATATACTGGGGTGTAGAGCACAGTTACCTGGTCATTGTTACAATTTAAGAAGGTCATAAGTTTAACTGAGAGACTCAGGAGGGAGCCAGAGGTCTTACTTTGTAAACATCCTCATCCTGTGCAAAGGAAGGAAAGAATGTTTGTGAAGTTACACCCACCTTGGTGGGAGGTGATGTTCTGTATACTATATAAAGGAGGAGAAGAGGCTTGCTCTTGCCCCCTTTTACTCTGGCTGCTTTGCTTGGCTGCTACCTTGAAGTGTTGTTCTTGTGCCATGCCACCCCACCTTGGAGCCAGCTGATTGTGGACTGAAACCTCCAAAAACTGTAAGCTAAATAAACCTTTCCTTCCCAAATTTTGGGTGTCAGGTGTTTTGTCTCAGCAACGAGTAAAAAGTAACCAAGGCACACTTATAGGTAGAAATTTTTAGAGGTGTTTGGAACTAGTTTGTGCAATATTTGGATTAAGGGTGGGTGGTACTAAATTAGTCCACTGATTGGTTTGACATTGTTGTAGAGTAGCTATTGAAAGCCCCACTCTGGGTATAGGGGGCAGAAATTTTGGAATGTAAAGGTACAGAAATAGGTAGGATAGCTCCTTGCTGAAACTGCTTTCTCTCTGCCACACTATGAATTGCTTCTCCTTTGTAATGCCCTTTTGCCATGCCACCCTGCCTGGTAGTCACTCAAATATTTTAGCCAATGAAAACCTCTATAAACTGTGAACAAAGATAAACCTTTTCCTCCTTTAACTTTGAGTGTTATGTATTTTGTCTCAGCAATGAGAAAAGTAACCAAGACATGCTCAGTGGGGTCACTGGGAAGTATTTTTGTCAAGCCATTTATATACTCTTTCCAGCATGCTGTGACAAAATTAATTTTTAATAACAAAGCTATCCATTTTTAATAATTAACTTCAAGCAATCATTCATCAAATCAACTATTTTCACATCTGTAGAAATTGTGAAATTAACACAACTGTTAAATATGGAGACAGTATCTCTCAAGTGTTCATCTGTAAAGACTGGATGCTCAGTTCATAGCAATATTCAGAGATGGCAGAACCTTTAAGAGGTAGACTGATAGAAGGAGATGATTTTACTGGGGTATGGCTTTGAAACATGTGTTTATTTTCAGGCTCTGCTTTGATATTTCTCTGCTTCCCCATCACCATAAGATAAGTAGCTTTCCTTCATCTTGTTATCCCCATTCTGACACTTTACTTTACCACAGAACCGGAAATAACAGAGCCCACTAACTATGGACTAAAATCATTACCTAAAGGAAATCTTGCTTCCAATTAAGTTTTTCTTTCAGGCATTCTGTTACAAGTATCACCTATATTAATAACTCTATGCACATGTATAAACTACATACTGGTGCAAATACACCTCACACACACACATATGCAGCCAACTATACAGAGTGGTAGAGATCTACTGTTATAAATTTGATTAACAGTCATTCTTTCATTAGTTGATCAACAATTTTTCATTGATACTGTCATTTCCTACTGGCTGGGGCAATTCCAAGGAAACAGAAAAAGACAGTCACAAAACTCTATTATCTAGTATAAAAGTCTTGCAGGTTAACGTGAAACCTTGGGAGCAAAATTTTACCTATTCAAATGACTAATTCAAGTGTCTTTTTATGGTTTGTACGTATTATAGACTATTAAGAAGTGCTCTTGTGAAGTGGGAAAAAAGACTACTCTTAGCCTTTAACAACCTGGCTAAGGCTGTTAAATTTACAGTGCAATTGATATTTGCCAGGTGTTTGGGAGCAGTCACCCCACTATTTTATTGCAGTTGAGTGTCAGCTCAGTGGGGTCACTGGGAAGTTTTAGTACTATATTACAAAACTAATGGTGATAGTCTATCTCCAACACTTAGTATTTGCAAGGGTTTTCAGAAATCCTTCTAGTGAAGCCACAGAATACCTTTTCTTCTTAACATATCGTCCAAAATTATTTTGAGAATAAAAAAGGTGGCTTTTTTGTTTTCTTTTTCTTTTCTTACTTTTTTGTGTTTTCCCTTATTAAAAGTAAAACAAAGTAAGGGATTATTAAATGAGCTGCATCA
>RJWM01025508.1:0-29211 GCA_004363535.1 Dasyprocta punctata | reverse complement strand
GGATACCTATTTAGAAATGGGTCAACTGAGTCACCAGAATATGTATACCTTTGAAGTATTTACTTAGAGTTAAGAAAGTGTAAGAGGTAGACAGAAATGTGAAACACACAGAAACAGCATGAAAATAGGACAAGAATGCCAACACAGCTTTGAAAAACCACTTAGCTATGACACCACTGATCATCAGGAACCTGACCAAGTATGAACCTGACAAGTATGAGCATTTAAAGTGGGGTAAGTTTATCATTTATGTTATGTGAGATAAAATTAGTTGTCACTTAGTGGTATGCAAATAATTTACATTCTTTAGTGGAGCTCCTTTTCAGTTAACACTATATTTTTTATTCAGTGAGCAATCTTGACAATTTGGTATGTATTTAGGTTAGATGCAGGGTACTGCCTTGATGATTTAGAAGACTGGTACCAGACTGGTATCAGACTGGTATTAGACTGTAGAAAGAGCATAGATCTTCCATTAAAAATTTCCTCTAAATGCAATGCAATTTGGTTTCCTTATTTATTTTCTTTTTTACTAATGAAATTATGTACTGTTTGTTTTGATTTAATGATTTTTTGCATATATTATTCAAGAAGATAGCAGGCCAAGACTTGCTACATTTTTTCTAATATACTGTTGCTTATCCTCTTAATGATTTATGTTGGTTCTTAATATATTTTGTGTGAGATATGTTACCATATGTACCACAAATACAGTGATATGTTGGTTGTCAAACTCAGTTCATTCCAACTTTGGATTTGAACACCAAAATGTTTAAGAACTGAACATATCTTTCAAGATCTTCTACTTTTGAATGTGTAACTCCATGTTTTCTTTGCTTAAACTCATACAATTGCTGAAAATTAAGTTGCATTATTTTCCTTTTATTGGCATTTCTCCATCTGAATACATTTGCAACTTAAGAACTGACATACAGAGCCAAAACACTGTTGACGTTACCATCCTATGTGCTTTGATTCTCTAGGGAATTTTGATCTTAAATTATCACTTCCTCGAAAGTTCTCTAGTGCTTCAAAAAGTACTTTTTTAAAATTAGAAAATTGACAGCAGTTTGATTCATTATGTGCAACAGAATTGGTTCTATAAAAATACTCCGAAGATGACAATATTCAGTGTATTAACTCTTGT
Source organism: Dasyprocta punctata (assembly GCA_004363535.1). Taxonomy (NCBI): domain Eukaryota; kingdom Metazoa; phylum Chordata; class Mammalia; order Rodentia; family Dasyproctidae; genus Dasyprocta; species Dasyprocta punctata. The sequence continues at coordinate 28,064 of RJWM01025508.1, read as the reverse complement.
TACTCTCCTATTATTGTGATATGAAATTCTGTTTTACCTTTATTCCATAAAATAAAAAAAAATGAAAATATATTATTAGATTTTTGAAGGCGAGTTTCTGAAGACAGTTGAAAACAATTAGAAAGCACACTATAAAATAAGTCTGCTACATATATAAAAAATACATATGAAAATCGTCTTTATAAAAGTAACAAAATGAAGATACACTTTGAAATTATGTATTAAAATACAATAATATTTCTTAAAAATTCAAATCCATTGGTAAGACTATAAATTTTATACTTATGGACAGAGTAAGGATTTAAAAGTATATGTCTAGCATTACTGTGAAGAACTATTCATACAATAACTTGAAAATCTAGGTAAACACATGTTAATTTTGAACTTGCTACACACTTCCAGTGTTTTAGGTAAACGTTGCCAAAATAAAAATAAAATAGGTTTCATATCAAAATAATGTTCTAGCTTTTCTTCACAAGGTAGAGAAACCTGACAGTAATAGAATTGCATTCCTCCACAGAGCTGAATACTTGAGATATGGTTTGTGACAAAGTTTCAGTTTGCCCTAACACTCCCATTTCCTTATTTTGACCTGTTATTGCAATTAAGGGAAAATGAAGACATTATTTTATTGTATATTTTTAATTTTGAAAAAAGAGTGAAATGAAAAATAGTTCAGCAATTTGACTCTACAAACATTGAAGATGAAAGTTTCGCAGAAATGTCTGTACCCTCTGAGAAAAATAGACTTGTGTATGGTAGATTGAAAAAGATGAAAATACATTACTAGGCAAAATCAAGGCAATTTGTTGAGTGACATTATGAGCCTAACAACTGCAGGATGTACTTAATTACTAAAAAGAAAAGAAAACATATGCCATTATAAAATTAAATAAAGATAGTTAATGAAACTTTAATAAATCAATTATCATTACAAAAACTGAAAGATATTATCTACATAAATTGTCCTAGAATCATTCTGAATTGATTCACAGACTGATGGATAGCAGGGAAAGATATGATACAGCAAATTGTAAAAGTTATTTTGGGTGGTAATGAGAGAAAGGCCAATAATCCTTCCTGACAGAGATTGAATTTAGGGAAATTTTATCATTTTTACATTTTTCTTTATTTAAATCTATAAAGACTGTTGTTTTGCTTTGAAATTAGGAGAGTTTAATACAATGTCAAGTATGCCATAAATATCAAGCGAGTTTGTACACTCCATTTAAAGTGAATGTTCTCTGATAACTATATAAAATAGTATTTCTAATCATATATAACTTTTAAATCCAGCCAAATGTTTGTATCTGAATACACCCATTCAAGTAAGACACATGCTGTCCTGTGTTTAATACATGAACTTTCATCTCTGACATGTATGGCCTATTATGAATTTTACATGAATAGAGGGCAAGAAAACAATTATATTTAAACTCAAAATTTTAAAAGTGGTATGCCATACCTCCATAAAAGAGAAACACTTTATTGTTTAAACTTTCAATTTCTGCCTTACACTTACTTTAATTTTGTATGATCATTGCACATAGGGATGCTACAAATAATTAAATCACATAATGGATGTAAATGCATTACTTCATGACAAGTGACTGATTAGAATGCAGGTACTAGCTGGCAAATATGTATGTATTATTTATGAGTCCTTTAGGCATTCAACAAGAAGAAACATTTCTCTCTTTGTGTGTTAGTCTCAAAGGACCTCTCAGCAATTAAAATAAACACAACAATGTGTAACCGTTGTTAAAATTTCCACTCAATTTGTGAACTTCACACATTTTTGATATCTACTGTAGGAATTTTTATTGATTTATTTCTATTTCCTGGGACTTACAACAGTATAGTTTTACCAACATTGCCTTCTAACAGTTAAAGAGACAATCTTATCTTCAAAAAGTATCTCTAAATAAAAGGCTAACTTTTTACTGCATACTTAGCAAAAAATAAATTAATTCTTTTTTAAGAGTGGCCAAGTTTAAACAAATGAACTATTAAAGAGATTAATTACCAATTATACAACAACTTTTGTAAGTTTAATTGCTCCAGAGCTTATACATATATACAAAAATAACAGAAGATTAATTCTTAAAATGATTGCAGAAGGTTTGTTTGCATTTCTTGTGTCAAAGAAAGCATTGCACATTCAGTAGTTCTCCTTTGTTAATTGCAAAATGTGAATAATGTGAGATGACATCTTGTAAATTTGCAGGAAAATGCGTTTTCTGCTTATTGAAAAAAACATTGAGTAAATGATCTACATCTTCCATTCCATTTTAAATCACTGCTATGTTTTGAGTAAAAGTTTAGAAATGTGAAATATATAGAAAAGGTTTTATGATTTTGTAAACTGTTATACTCAATTTTGGGTTTTGTTTTCAAAAGGGGATAATAAATGAAAACTGCAGTGCAGGATCATGATTTGTAATGTAAACATCCAATGAGATTTTGAAATTTATTTTGGATGATCATAGTCTTTCAAAATTTATAGTCGTATAATCCAAAGAAACTCATATGATCCATCCCCTTCCCTAGACATAATATCCTGAAGTTATGGAAACGAAAAAAAAGGAAACATTGCATGAGTCGCTAGGATAAAGAGAAATACTAAATATGTTAATGCTCAGATAATGTAATTGAAGAGAAAGTGAAATGCTGATCTAATACTTTTATTCATTTTGTTATTGAATATTTTATGTTAACCACTGATACAAAATTCCACCAAAGTTTATTATTTTAGTAAATGCTATTTATTGGATAAGTTTCTTATATGACATCTTTAAATATAAATAAATTATTTCTAGAATTTTGATTTATGTGAAGATACTTAGTAACCATTAAAACTCTGAATTAAAAATATGCTAAATAAATAATATCCAATAGTTTGTATGTTGAATAAATGATACTTTTGCACAGACAATTTTGCTATTTCCAAAAAAGAACTCCTAAATATAAATCTCATTATTGTATAATTCAGACATCTTCAATTAGGATAAAATACTTTATAAGGAATAATACATAAATGTTAAAATGATCTTCAGAAATATTAGTGCCCTATTTTTTATATATATTTTATGTTTCAAATCATTTAATGAATTGAAATTTATTTCTGTTTTTATTTCTTCATATTCTATTTCATTTTCCACTGTTTTTAACTTGAGTTACTGTATTTCTTTTGGCATGAAGTAAGTATACTATTCATAACAGATATGTGACTATGTTAATCTAGCATTTTCTTTTCTACTAATGTTTCTCTACTTTCAATAGAAACTGTGTACTGACATCCAATTATTGTTCAAAATACCTGCCTAATCACATTTTCATAATTGTATGTGACTTATCCAGTGCAGCAGAGTACATTAGGAGAACAGTTAGGAGAACAGAGTACATTAGGAGAACTTGAAGGGAAAAAAAGGATGAGATAGAAAAAATTTCATTTTATATAATTTTGGGTGGACAAGAATAAATATTTTATATTTTGTTGAGGATGTTAATCCTTTGTTCAGTGGAGAGTAGAATTTAAGTTGTCCAATATAAAATCAAGAGACAAATTGTATGTCCAGCACTGCTGTATAAATGAGAGATGCCTGTCACATAGGTTCTCATGACAGGAAAGACAGTAGTTTTTGAAGGACGTGTTGGCAGAATTTGTTTATGCGTTTAATATTAAGCATGAGGGAAAGAATGAAGTAAAAAATAATTCTGGGGATTTCACTAGCATGTGTGCATGGAAGGCAGGGAATGTAGCTCAGCGGCATAAGCACCTGTCTGGCAAGTGTAATGTCCTGAGTTCAATTCCTGGTACCCAGCCAAAAAAAAAAAAAAAAAAAAAAAAAAAAAAAGGAATCTCTAGATATTTTTATATCATAGGCAATTATCATATACATAGATTATCTACATCTTCTTGCAGACGATGACCCAACTTTTACAATTTTCTGAATTTTTAATTGAATTAAGAAGTTAATTAAAGAGTTTCCTGAGAGTCAAATTAGTGATTTTATGAATTCAAATCATTCATATTTGGTTCTTTTTCCTTACCTCCTGTTCCCCCTCTCTGTTTCTCATTTTTTTTTTTCTATTCTACCTTTCTGTAAATCAAGCATTCCCAAAGCATCTGTAGGACAGAAATTTCAAAACACAAAGGAAAATAAAATTTAGTAGATTCTACTTAGCTATGTTTTTCAATTTTAGTCTCCAATATGTTGTTTCTACAATTAGGTAGTTCTTCCACGTAATACATTTTTTTAAATCTCTAAAGTATCCATTGGGTCCTTTAAAGAGCTATACTGCTCTCTCCATGTATTTTTTTCATTAAATGTTGAATAGATTTATGCTAGCCATTTAAAAGCACTGAATGTTTATTATAACCTAATTGTAGTTTCAAGACCTGCTTCTAGTGACTAAAATTTCAGCTAGTTGCAGTGAGATTTTTGATACACAGCATCTGGCAACACGACTGGCTGTGGATCATTGCCAAGTTTAGTTTTTTATTACATTGGCTTACTTTTTGATGTTTTGAAGTATATTTGAAAAGGTAGATATGCAATTTAAAGATGATAGATTTGGATGATTTTTCAGCTTGAGGGATCAATATTGTCATATATTCTTGGGAAATTTAGCTACAATACCAATATGTTGACCTTTCTGGGAGTCTTTGTTGAATGCCAAGAAATATCTTTATTCCAGAAGATTAAAACTTAAATATCTCTGCACTCTTGGTGATCTTTTAGAATTGTGTAGCTTCCATATCCTTCTTACATATTGGCTAGTCTCAAGAAGCTGTAATTTAATGTTTATTCAGTCACCAAGGAGGCAAAGGACTGCATATGCTAATCTGCAGAACTCCAACTTAGTTATGTACTCTACTCCGTATCATGTACTCTGTACCGTGAAACATTTCAACTTTTAAAATTCCGCATCTAATATGTATCTCCAAAGACTCAGTGAACTGCCTAGTTCTCTCCTACTCTTCTTCCTTCTGAAAAGTGCTCCCAGGCAAAAAGGAGTGGCAGCACTTGGATACTTTTTCCTCTTTGTAGGAGTCTCTTTCCATTTATATTGCCTATTCTTTGAAAACAATTCGCTATATAAAAAAGAACCTTGATCCTGAGTTATCACTATATGCAAAGACATACTATTTGGATTCATGTGTTGAGTATTATAAAAGCATATTTCTAATATTTTAATTTGAAATCTTAAAAATATAATGTGTAAAAACACTATAATCACTGTTCAGTTGATCTGTATATATTTTCATAATATGCATTTTCATAATATTTGGCTTAGTAGTGAGGATTTATTTCATTTAGAACAGAATCAGTGTGCACCCAAATAGAAAACCATGGATATTTGTAGTCTGAGTATATATGATCATCATGTCAGATGACATACATTTCTTACAACAATGTATAAATCAAAATTGCTTATTTTTCTCCTAAGGTTATTTTAAATCATGCTGCATTTAATAGAATGAAAGATGGTATTTATCAAGATAAGTTATAGCACTAGTACAAATGTAAAAACATTTTTGATAAATAAGTCATCCCCAATAAAACATTGCTATGCAGTAACTATTACATCAATTAATGGCAATGAAGCTCAGACACTTACAAACAAAAAAATATCAAATATAATCTTCTACATACTTTGTATAGGATGTTTGTCACAGTCTTAATGTTTACTTTTTTCTCTGACTTGTTCTTACATTTATATACATATATGAGACCTATGCAGAGTCTCCATGGAATAAAATAATTTTGCTAGGTTGAAAATTAGAGTGAAACAAATTTGAAATGCACTTTAACAGAAAATTAGCATGCAAAACATAGAGAAATAAATTTAGGTTAAGGTGACAATAATATTTCACTTTACCTTTATTTTTCAAGTGATAAATATAAAGTCAAGTTTAAAAATATAATATTTTCTAAAAATTATGTTGAAACCACTTCATATAAATGGTCATATAATTGCAATGGTCATATAATTTCAAGTTGCACTGTAGAGTTTATGTGTTCTTAATTTATTTTCAGTTTTTATCAATTTGATTTGATTTTCTGTCAATTCTGTTTTGATATTGGAAACAGTTTTATAATAGCTTTCCCATGAGATAAATTAAGGGAGAGATAAATGACCATATGATTATCAAAATATATTTTGTATTAGTATTGAATAAATATAAAGAGAGAATCAACAACCAACATTGCTCATTCAATAAGTATATCCTTTGTGAAGTATGTACTGATTGCTACTATAACTGAGAATCTATGGCCAATACATGGATCAAGTCCAGCTCTTATTGTGCTTTGTAGTTAAAATTTAACTGTGTCACTTCTGTACACATTTTGAAGCTATTATTGCTTTCGTCTATGAAACACAAAATTGAATAGTTGCAATGATAGCATACAGTCACACAACCTAAAAATATACAAGCTAATCCTTAAATAAAATGCTTGGTATCTCTAACTATTGTTGTGTCATTGTTGATGTTTTTATTTCTGTCTTTCTTTTTCTGTTCAAACAAAATAATTCCACTCATCTTATGTATTGTCAACCTACTAGAAAAAAGTAAACTCTTCAAAGAATCCAGATGTGACAAAATCCAGATGTAATAAAAAATAAATAGATCTCACTGCATACTCAAATAAAAACATTTGACAATAAAGTTGCTGCTACTAAATATGAACAGAAAATGGCTTTCTTTTTCTAAAAGCAATAACTTCATTCAGTATTAAACATGACATCCCTGTGAAGCATGTCCTTAACCACAATATTTTAACATATTTAAATAAAATAGTTCAGAAATTTTTCAAGGTTATTGCTACTTGTAATTTCCAAAATATATATCTACATTTTGAAGAGATATTTTTAAAATCTCACTTCTAATTTTATGCAGTTGTTCATCTAGTTAAAGGAGTTCCAATTTGATTCAAGAATAATCACCCCTAAGTATATTTTTTAAATGTATTATAGTCAGGCCTTTCTTTTTCAAATTTAAGGATGGTGTGATTAAACAAAAGGGTTGGCAATTGAGCTAGAAGTGCAGACTACATTTTAGTTAAATTTGTGGTGAACAGACAGCTTCTGGTTCACTGTTTAAACACACTGACCACAGAACAGTTTGCTTTTGTGGCAAAGACCCAGAAATGAAATAAGCTAAAATAGAATTTGGCAGAATTAAACAGCTTAGAAAGAAACATGTTCTTGCTGGAAGAACTGTGACTCTTGGAAAAATAATTGACTTAGGAACATTTAGAAAATTAAACAAGTAGCTTTCCTTTTTCTTTTGCCAGCAACCAATCAACCACCTGTTCTTCCTATTACACAGCAAAAAATAGTAATGAAAGAACATCTGGATGGTTTCGCTAAAATATAAGATTACCTGTTGCATTTCTGATATATACACATATATATATATGATATTTTTCCCTTTTACTAAAAGTGCTGAAAATAGAAACACAAAAATGTTTGCATGGTGTATTTTCTGCAACAATTACACAAACTTTCTTAATAGGAAAAAGGATATAAGAAAATACTAGTTTCGGATTAGAAATCTATTTTTATAGAGGCATAGTTTTTTGTTACTAAAATCATTTGTAGTTTAAGTTATGATGAACATAGTCAAGCATTCTCCAATGAATAATTAGGCAAGTTATTAAAGAAAATGTTTCTAATGTTTAACAAATATTTTGAAAGCAATGCATCTAAGTGAGTATATTTATCCAATCATCTTTCTGGAAATTCCCATGCTTTATGTAAATCTTTTCATAATTATTTGTGCCTGTGCATTGAAATATCCTTCAGAGTCTGATGCATAGTTTTAATAAATTTAGAAGTGTGAAAACTGTTATATATTTATTGGGAATTTAATATTGGAAAACAAACATAATCCTTTAGAATTTAATCATATATATATCAAATGAGTTATTTTAGTTACATGTACTTTAAAATATCAAATATATAAAAATTGACCATATGAATGCATATCATGTAATATTTCAAAATAAACATACATTGAAGAATGCCTAAATCATGCTGAACACATTTATTTATGTTCTGCGCTTCTTCTATAGGAGAAACCATGCAATATTTAAGCTTGTGTGTCTGATTTATTCCAAAACAATATAGTTTTAAGGTGCATATGTTTTTCGTTAAGTGACTCAAGTTTATCCTCCTTTATGACACAGTAATATACCATTGTGAATAAGTGCCACATTTTCTTTATACATTCATTAGTTGAGAGACAAAACTTTTAAAAATAAATAATAAAACTACACTGTAGTTGTTTGATTTATTTCTCACAGATTACAAGATGTTTTCCTCAAATCTGAACTAAATGCAACATGAAAGAAGTTAGAGGTCTACATGATTTAAGTGATCTAGATTTCTTTCTGTAATGAGACATGTTGAAATAATGCATTTCCTGCTACAATGCATTGAAAAGGACACATCATCTCTGTGGTATTAACAAAAAGATACAGTCCTAATTTAATGGCAAGAAGCATGAGACATTGAGGAAAAATATCAAATACAAAATAGTTTTGTAAAGTGTCAGCGTCACAAAATAAAAAACAAAAGAAAAAAAATGGTGAACAGCCAAATCAGAGTAGATTAAGAAGTTGTACCCAATAAATACAATTTGAGATCCTGGATTTGACACTGCAAGGGAACACACTGAACAAATGAGATTTAGAATTTCTAGTTTAGATCATAATGCTGTAAGTTTAATAACCTGAACAATTATTTTGAAGAAAGCAATATGTGCTCTAACAACTCTTGTTAAATTTATACCATCTTGTTTCAAAATCCTGTATCACTATTGATTTTTGTTGTTGTTGTCATCATTGTTTGTCTTTTTGTTGTTGTTTCTTCAATTGCTTTTTGATTTTTCTGTGCTTTTTTCTCTCTAAAATAAAAAAGAGCACTAAGGTATTAATTTTGATAATTGTTCTATTACAAGACATTAACATTAGGAGAAATTGGCTAAGAAGTTTTATGTTTGTTTTGGTTTGTTGGTTTGTTTGTTTGAGACAGTGTCGCACTGTGTAATCTGAACTTGACTTGAACTCACTATGTAACCAGACTGGTGTCAGCTTCAAGATGATCCTCCTTCCTCAGCCTCCCAAGTGCTGAAATTCCAGATGTGTGCCACTACACGCAGCCTGGCTGAGAGCAAAGCAAAAAGAACTTCCACTATTTTGCAACATCTTTGTAAGTCTAAACTTATTACAAATACCACAGTCAAAAAACTGATAAATTACATTCAGTTTATTAATACCTTGTACAGTGATAACTATGTCTCCTGCTATTGTGGATATTAAATAAACTGAATTTTTGAAAAAAAAATAAATGTTTCAAACAATGCACTGAATTTAAATAAAATATATGATAAGAGTTCAAAACTGTGTTGAATGTTTGAGTTAAATGTATTATGACTGTGACTGTGTATTATGACTCTGCCTTTAACTCTCTGCAAAATACTCAAAATACTCCCACCTACTCTGAACACATTTATCCCACCATATTTGCCCATGTGTCTTTTACTATAAGGTTTTTTGATTTAAGTAGTCCCTATATTTTTTTATCATCCTTTATATTATATGCTGCAGTTTGGCTTTCATTTTTTCTGTCATTCCATATTAATTCGATATAATACTAAATTTATGAATAAGATGATTTTTAACATTAACTTAAATTTTATATTAAGTAATTGATGCACAAATCATTGCTACGTAATTCATGAACAGTCATAATGAATTTTAAGAAAGTATGGGTGAGAAGTCAAAGATTTGTGTAGATAAAATTTTCTAAGCTTTAGCTAAAAATATATGCTATGTTTGGCTGTTTTATGATGATTACTTATGAGGAATGAATACTTATTAAAGTGAGCATAAAACACAATTTGTATATTTTAAACTCTTGTTTAAAAATGGTCGTATTTTCATACCAATAAGGCTAGTTTTGCTCTGAAGGAAGAATAATCCGAGATTATCCACAATTGTATTTCTTGAAATAGGGGAATGATCTTAGACCTCCAAATGATATAGGGGAATGAAACTCCCAACCTACTATATGTCCAGTGTGAGTTCGTGTTTTCTAAAATCGAAGAATGAATTTTAGGAACTACAGAGGGTAAGAGCAGAATATATTTATTGAGAGAAAGAAAGTTTCTGTCTGAGGGACAGAATGGGACCCCAGTGGGTTGCCAAAGACCGTCATTTTTAGGGACTTTTATAGAGTAAAACCATGAGGTTATATGGGTCCAAGGCAGGGGAAAATGGAAACTTGCAAGGTGGGCTTAAGGTGGGACATAATTATGGTTAACTGATAAGACTAATTGCTCAGGTAAAATTGATTAAATCAAGAACAAATGGGGAAGTGAATCACCTAGTAAGAAGGGGATGCTTAACAGCAGTGACTCTTCCTGTAGGGGGTTGGGATGCTGACTCCTGACCTCAGGGTGACAGAGAACTACTTAGAATATCAGTCCTTAGGATATGGGTGCATTTGTTTGATCTTTTGTCTTAAGGCCTGTCCCACAGGAGGAGGTGTCTGTCTCCCCCACATTTGCAAACTATCTGGGCTTTTGCACTGGCTCCTTTGAGGATCTCGTCCTGTCTGACTGCCTAAAATATTTTTAACTAACTCAGTTGCTGTAGCACTCTCATCTATTCACTATGGTACGCTATTTGTTACCTAATGATTATTGCCAATCTGTTAAATCAAGAAAAACATTGTTAACTATCTTTTGGATACTTTGAAAATTGTGATGCAGACTGACTAGTGAGGTGTAGTTGGATTTCTGTATCTACAGCATCAACACCTATGAATTCAACCAACTGTGGATCAAAAAGAGTTGAAAATAAATTGCTTCTGCAGACTGGATATACTGACCATATGCTTCTGTAACTACCCTCATGAAGACATTTTCTTACTTTATTCCATAACCTATAATTTATAGCAATGCTTTACATAGCAGTTGCAATGAATTAGAATTATGAGTAATCTAGAATTTGAATCAAATATAGGAATATATTGAATCAAATATGCATTATATTATAAATATATATTATGCATACAATAAATATTAAGCCCTTTTGTAAAAGGGATTTCAAGTGTCCTGAAACTTATCTTTCATGAATATCAAAGGAAAAGTGTGCCATTATTTGACCAAGATTATCTAATTTGCCATATAAAAGCAACAGAGTTAATATATATATATATATATATATATATATATATATATATATATTGTTCTATGAAGTGAAGCTTTGTGTTCATCATGAACTCATGCAGGAATCCTAAAATTCAGTGTGACTTAATGTGGAGGACAAGCCTTTAGTATTAATTAGATCATGAGACCAGAGCTCTTGTAAAGGGATGAGTGCTCTTATAAAATGGTAAATGAGAACTGGCTTTGTCTATTGTCTACCATGTGAAGAAACCAGAAGGGTATCTGTGAACTAGAAGAATGCTGTTACCACACATATTTGACAGCCTTTGAATTCCCCAGCCTTCAGAACTGAGAAAAGAATATCATCTAAGCTACACAGTCTATGGTATTGTTACGGCAGTGTGACCTGACATTCACATTGTTTGTAAAAGTTGGAAATATGTATGTTCTATGAATTCTAGAGTATGGTGTTAACATTTGAATAGCACTTTTTAGAGTAAATAGTTTCACTAAATTCCAAGACAACAAAATTGAGATAGTTACATGCAGAATACATTTCTAAGCTAGACAATGCTTAAAGTGAATAATTCAACTTACCAAATATTTGTTTAATTCTGGGTACAATGGATATTATAATGAAGCAAACAGACAAAATCCCTGTAGTTAGAAATTTCCTACAGAGGACATAAGAGAGACAACAAAAAGATAAATAAGAAAATGAGATGATATGTTTTGAGGAAGTAGACTTTCATTATGCACATACCCTATTTCTTCTTAAATTTACTTCTCCCTTTCAAAATTCATCAGGGGAAATTACTTGCAGCTGATATTATTGTTGTATTCTAATGATTAATAGAATGAATAAAGTATTTTTTGTATTTTATCATCTGTTTAAGTCAGTATGAACTAGTATATATTCATTTTATCAGTTTTTTTGTTACTTCACCTTCTATTCTGAAGAAAGGGTAATATGAGAAGTTAGTAGGAATTAGGATAAGTGCTCTTGTAGGAGGTTATTTTGATGAGAGATGGTTTAAGAGAGTAGAATCAAGAGTAGAATCAAGTTCTGTTTTTCTTGTCTCTCTTTTTTTAAGAGTTATAATATGCTGGTGCTTTGATTTATTTCCCTTGAAAACCTTAGGACTACATAAGGGAAACAGACAATGTTTTATTTAATGACATTTTAGTTTCCTTTTGTTTATACAAATACAGGCCTTGTCAATATAATTGCCAGAGAAGAAGAGGCAGATTAAGGTCTCAGGACTATGGGCATGGATATTAATCAAAGAAGGAGTTCCATGGATAGGAAAGATTTTTTTCTTTTCTCTACAATGACTGTCTTTCACTATTTCATGAACCTTAGTAAAATAATGTTAGAAAAATTTTAGTTTGATTAATTAATTTAGACTAAGTGAACTGTGCAGTTCAAGGGAATGAGGTTTACACAATAGAATCGTTACTTAGGACAGCAGTTGCAAACCATCCTTAGGTTTGATAATATGCAAAAAGTATTCCCAAAACTCTACAAAGGTATTATATTTATGGCTACAGTTCATTATAGGGAAAGACTACAGATTGTAATGAGTGAAGGGATGAAGTAGATAGGACACTGTCCAGCAGGGGTCCACATGTGAAATTCCTGATATCTTCTTTTTATAGAGTCATGGACATTCACTCCCCCAGACCACAATGTAAGCAATATGCATGCAATATTTCTAACCAGTAAGGCTTACTTCATTCTCAGTATTCAGAGTATTTATTGAGACTAGATTACACATGAGTCATGTGCTAACCTTTAATTTTCAGATCTACTGGAGATCCAGCTGATGATACTTTCAATCAGCAGTCCTTCCAGAAGCAGAAAATATAACATGACACAAAGTCCCCAAGAATGCAATAATAATCAAATTCCTTCTTTGATTAGTATCTGTACCCATAGTCCTGAGACCTCAGTCTACCAGTTCTTCTCTGACAATAATTTTAACAAGGCCTGTATTCATATAAACAAAACAAAAATGTCTGTTTCCTTAAGTAATCTACAATGCAATCTAAAAAACAAGAAGAAAAACATTTCCAATACAGAAGTCCATGACTGACAAAACATTTGAAGGAAACACATTTGTCTATTAGATTAGCAAGGAGAAAAGCAGTAGCAACCATCTTTGTTGAGGATACTGGAAACACAAAGTGATATAGAAATTAGCTGTTGTTCAGGTATTGGGTTACAATTTGGTACATTATAGGAGAACACTTAAACATGCATGATTATAAGTTTCCAATTTCATTAGTGTGATTCACATTCATAAATTAGAAAAACATAAAATGTGTGAATAGCTTTATCATAACTTTACTTGCAAAAATTTTTACAGTAACAAATGGAAAAGTCACAAGTATCTATAAATAGTTATGTAGGAAATACAAACATATATCACTACACAGTAGTGAGTAGTCTATATGACATCATTTTCTGTGACTACATATTATAGTTTAGATCTAAAATTCCCCCAGATTCCCATGTGTACAGAGTGGGTTTGGACTACCCCATTGGTTAATTCAAAGGTAAATGTGCTATTAGGAGATGAAACCTGGTAGAAGCGGTTGTGCACTGAGGATATAATGAAGAAAGGTATATTTTTGTCTCTGGCTTCTCCCAAATCTTGGCTGTTTTTCTTCCACCACATCCTTCCACCATGTTTCTTCTGCCTTGGAGTCAACTAGCCATGGACAGAAACTTCTGAAACCCTGAGCTATATTAAACTCTCTTCCATTAGGTTGCTATGCATTCAGTATTTTGTCCTAGTGACAGAAAAGTGACTAGTATCATATATGCAAAGGTCCATATGCGGAGAATGATTTTACTTTGTGTGTTTTAGGATTGTGTTTTATGTGAAATTATGAGTGTAATTCATTGAAACAATATAGGGATATTACATATTTGAGATATGGATGGCTCTTTGTTATTGTTTAAATGTATGTTGTGCTTTTCTTCTTTTACAAAGATTCTGATTTGCTTTTGGTATTTGAGTAAATGTGAAATAGTAACTTTAAATTGACAAAAAATGTCTTTAGTTGGGGAAGTATGCATAAAACTAAGCTATAATTATTAATATCCAAAGTAATTAGGCTTCTTTCCTCTCAGCCCTAAACTCTTACACGTACAAAACTAACTTCTACTTCAGTAGTACCTTAGAGATTTCCAGCCTCCTAAGAAATAAAACAACCTGTATCTGAAATTTAAAGAAATTTTATATATAACTTTATCTTTTTAGATAAGCACTAAATTATATCACTACTAGTACATTATAATTAACTCTCATAAATTTTACCAAATCATTTAAAATCTATGTCACAATTATTTGTTCACTAAAAGTATTTGTAAAATATGATTATATTTCATTATTCAATGACAATATCAAATTTATAAAATTAGATCTCATTGATAAAATATATCAAAGTTTTGACCTCTTCAGTTGGATCTTCTCTATGAACCACAATATTTTCCTTCAAGACAGTATTGTCACTGAAGTCAATAAGGTACATAGATAGTGTTGAGAAAGCTATGAACAATGAATGATAATATTATATCTAACATTTAAAAATTATACATTAGTAAAGTTCCATTTATCACACACAAAGTAATTTAAAGTAAATGCTAAAAATGATGAAATACTGAATATGACATGGTTGTCACATATAAAGTTTCATGTTTAAAGGTTTGAGTTAGAGGGCCAGGGATTTAGTTTAGTGGCACAGCACCTGCCTAGCAAGCATGAGGTCCTGAATATAATTCCTGGTACCAAAAGATAAAAGTTTTTAGTTACATCACTAAAACTCTTCTTATTCTTGCATGAGAGCCTCATAAAGGTTTCGTATAATTTTCAACAGTATAAGGTTTCCTCATCTTTATTTATTATATAGCTATAACATATTTCTTACATCTTGTGAGTTAGTGTCATACTAAAGTATATATTCAATCCACAAAGCTGTTGAAAATTTTAGAAACATCAACATTCAAATGCCAACTTATGGTTGCTAGCACCCATAAAATGTTATCTATATCATGCCAAACACTCAGTATGTGTTCCTTTAATTTTGTGAATGAGCTTGCATTTTCAGGGTGACAGATTTTTGTCTCACTTTACTCAATGTAGTTGTAAAAATTCCCATGTCTGAAGGACTCAGTATTTGGTAGCAATACCAATTTCACCTTAAAGTTCATTTTTTGACTTTTTGATGAGATTGGAGTCAGCCCAAGAATAACATAAGGGAATGTTCCTGCACATATGCATGAGGACTCCAAGGCAGAACCTTCTACCCATTTGAATTAGCATACAGAATCATTTTACACGCAATAAATCCAATAAAATAACATCATCACACAGAATGAATAGCATTTAATGATTTCACAAAATCTGTTCCTCCATAAATTTTAGTGTGAATTCTTGGCAGAGTATCATACTCTTTGCAGTATTAAAATATTCCGTCTTCCTTCATTACTCATGTTCTTTTGTAAGGTTTGAGGAAATTTCCATAACAAAAAAACTAAGTTTTACACTATTACTTTATGGGTCAGGGTTTTTTTTTAAAATTTCATGGCCATATATTATATGCAATGCCTTTGAACTTAATAAGCCTCACTGAACTCTCCAGTGCCAAAAGATTTTTTGAGGAAAAAAAATCTTTGATTCTTTGTAATCACAAATATTGATAATAGGCATGTTCTAAAATTCTTTATTATTATATAATAGACCTTGAACAATTTTCTATTAATCATATTTATTACATTTCATCACTTGTCACATTTGCATGGCTTCATTTTTCCCTCTGCAAAACAACAAAACAAAAACAAAAAACTTGCACAGGCACATACACTCACACTTAACCGATGACTTACGAAGAAAGAGCTAACTACTGTTATTGCAAAATCACATACCTTGGATATGAAAAAGTTATTTGCATGTATTACATCTCTATACAGTGATACTAAACTTACTGGTATTATTCAAAGATTGATGGAAATGTTTATCCATTTGATATGTCATTTGTAATATTTCCAATCATAAGAAAATGAAAAGCTAAGAAAAAATAAATCATGAATTTAATACAACAAATCAAATCTGTGTAAGTTCTTTGTATCATCAGCCTAGGTCTTGTGCTGAGACCTTGAGGGAAGATTCTTTTTTGAATCAGAGTCAGCATTCTGGAGATCATTATTGAGAGTTCTTCCAGAAAGACTCAAAATTTAGAATGTAGAAATGCAGTATTGCAAAAGATATTGAAAGTCTCTATCCACAATTTTTGATCATTATATCAAGAAAAAATGCTAAGTACTTTCACATATTGCTAAGAAGCTAAGAGAAAGAAGAAAATACCTACAAGGTCATTTATGATTCCCACACGGCACCCATTGGCAACCCTTGCTATAGTTTTTTCTTAAATAAAAAGGAACATGGCTTCTTTAGCATATGAACAAAATTTTAAAATGGCAAATTATTTACAAATATTTTAGGTACATTTGATTTAATTAACATAATTAATCTAATGAAAAATGATCTATTTACTAATTTTACCAAGTTTTTATTACAGACCATCTGGTAAAGTACATCCAGGCTTGAAATTATACAAGATGTTATCTTGCTCTAACTTTGAGGTCTCTTCACTTCTATTTTTACTTGATTTTTGGATAAACTTTTCTCCATAGACACACCACCTGTTCCAGATTCATATTCTCTGAAAAGTCTGGCAAGAAAAGAGAAACTACCTGCTTTAACTGCTACAAATGACCAAGTGAAATATGATTATCACTCTTTGATACATGCAGCTGTGTTTAACTAAATACTATGAAATATGAGAGATGCATTGGTCAGTCAGACCATTTTTATGCTTTACATTATGAAGTCAACCCGAAACTCGACTCTGTATGAATGCTATTAATTGGCGTATAAGGATGAGTTATTTCAAGAAAACTTCCTGTACTATTATGAGGCAAAGGGGAAATAAATCCGAGTCCCTCAAATGATAGAATGCCACTAGAATTCTGCACGCACACAACTCTCTTTTTACATCTGAATGGGAATAAAAGGGAAGACAAAAAGCAAATTAAAGTCTAAAACAAGAGGATACACACTTTTTATATTCTTGGTCATTTTTCTATCTCTATAGAAAAAGCCTCACAGGAACAGTTGCCTTTGAACAACTGGGAAAGGCATTTGGGTCAAAGACATATTTTTTTAATATAATCATGGTAAGGAACACATGGGACTATTTCATTAACCATAGTTATGCACCACATGTGAACAGGAAATTCAAAACATGGGACTAAGACTTCATACTGGGAATGAGGTTTTGAAGTTTAAAAGATGAGAAAAAAAATTAGCCGTGGAACATTTCAGTAGTAGCTCAAGGAGCTATCTGAGGGTTCAATTAAGACATTAAGCCATGGATTTAAAATGATTTTTCCTTCCTTGTCATGTGATTATTACCAGCAGAATTTTACCATTCAGGTGTAACCAAAGGAAAATGAAGAAGCACTTAGGGTGTTCAGATATTGGTAGTCAATACAACAGAAGGCAGGAGGGGAAGAGAGCTTTGTGAATATAGGGACATAATATAGTAATGCTGGTTAGACTGTAAACTAAATATTCAAGGTTCCTTGACAAGCAAAAATTCACCCAATGAACTAGAGTATAGTTTTATAAATTATGGAAATTACAAGAAGGATGTTGTGTTAATAAAGCAACAAGCTTGTTAGTGATTTTTGGATCAGAAGATATTCTGTCAACAGATTTTTTTGTGTGTGTTCTTCTGAGTTACAGCTGAAGAGGGCAGGAATACTAGAATTAAGGATATGGACATCAGTGCAGGGAGCTTAGAGCGATGAGTAACCTGTGAATTTTGATGGTAAAGTCACAGAGATTTAAAGATCCTAAATACCAGCAAGGACACATAACTGAAGCCTAACTACTTCTTACTATAATATTTTGCATTAATTCATTAATTCCATTGTTTTAGAAAGAAAAGTAGTACTTTTGAAAGCAGCAGTGTGAAGCAAGATGCAACTCAAACCTATTTTTTTAAATTCAGAAATATATGTCCTATACAATAATACAACATTTTCATTTGGAAATGATTCTTTATAACGGGGTCAGATTTTAGGTACTATAGACAAGAGTTTGAGAAGTATGATTCACAATGCATGGGTGAATAAAATGAAAAGACTTGAAATACAAGAAAAAAGCAAAAGGTGAAGTCAGATCAAACGATTTTCTTTGTGATGCAGATAATAACGTAAAGCAGAGAATCACAAGTTACCAGTCTCAGGACAAGCTGAGACTGACGTCTGCTCTTGCAAGCAGAGCTCTTGGGACACAGTTGTGTTCCCTTACTGGCAAGTTATCCATGGTTGCTTTTGCAGTGTGCTGGTGGAACTAAGTATGGTAGGTGTGACTCATTTTTATATGACCAGTCAAACCTAAAGCTTTCACTTCAGTGTGCCAAACCCTGGAATTCAATAAACTAAGCAACAGAATCTGAGGAAAATGTTATCAGTAAGAAGAGGTAAAAGTTACCAATATCTCTAGAGAGAGAGGACATATTTGACATTGAATGACTTTCTTCTCCAGCTATAGTTACAAATCGTCAGATGGGTCAATCACCATGTGATTATTGTGTGTGCACATGTCTATGTTTCCTATATAACCAAGAGTTACAGTGACCGTAGGGGTAAATCTGTATTCGGAAGGACTGAATTAAAGCATGTTTATCACCATGCACTAAATTCAAATCCAAATGAATCAAAGATCTAAATATTAAACTGAAACAGTGAATCTGCTGGAAGAAAGGATGGATCTCTTTAAGATATAGGTATAGGCAGAGACTTCATGAACAAAACCCAAATTAGATGGGAAGTATTACTAGGAATCAACAACTGGGATCTCATCCTATTGAAAAGCTTTTGCACAGCAAAAGAAATCACCAACAGAGTGAAAAACACAACCCACAGAGTGGGAAAATATTTTAGTCATTTGCTCCTCAGATAAAGAACTAATATTCCTTCCTAAATTTGCAAACCTGACCCAAGAGAATAGGAAAAAGGTAATAGCAAAGAAGTAAAGATTGCTATAATTGATCTAGAATTGTGCTGCTTTCTTGTTGAAAACCCTTATATACGGAGCTTATTATGTTGATAACATAAATATATCAACCAAAGAAACAGCAAAGGTATCTAGATTTAGGATAGTCTAGATTTTCAAATTCATCATATACTGTTGCTGTGTTCGTTTTCAGTTCTTTTTATCTTGGTCTTACTGAAATTGTTTGAGGAAGCAAATTTCTGGGCACTAATTTTCTAATTAGAAAAACTAAGAAAAATGACTAGATTTGTATTTCTCATTTTATTCATTTATTCTAACACTTAACAATGCAGTGTATGCAAGGTACTGTATTAGGTAGTGAGGATTCAGCAAAATAAAAAAAAGATCAACTTTTAGGAAACACAAAATTCCCATTAAACTGAAGTTTTAGCGAATGTACAAGATTATGTAAATGAATAAAAATAGAATGGTGAAAAAGACACTGACAGATTGAGATGGCCTACTTTATGTAGGTTAGTCAGAAAATAAAATGCTTTAAGCAGATGATATTTGAGCAAAGCAGTGAATGAAATAAACAAAAAACTGTACAAAGAACTGGATATATAATATTGTGACCAGAAATATATAAAAGAATTTAGTTAGATGTACATTTCATGTGTATGAAAGAAACTGAATACCAGAGTAAGAAATTCAGAAAGTGATGCAATTTTGTTTAAAAACTCTCTCTGATTTCTTTTGGGAAAACCAGTGGTAGGGATCAAGATTGTAAACAAGATCATTTAGTGGGGTCAGAACTTTGCCCCAGATCAAAATTTTTGTGTAGTCTTTCTAGTTTGACCATGAATAATTACATGGCTTTGATCGTCTGGCCTTATTGGTGAAAATTATGTTCATCCTCTTACTTGGTGTTTAGATGGTGCATTTAATTTTTCTAGAAAGATTTGCAGTTAAGGTCTGCAACAGTTCTTCTGTACCCAGGGCCACCCTGCTCAAATAGGAGATTGCACTTTTCACTCAGGCACCTCCATTTGAAAGTTACTTTATCTTGGGTTTTTAATAAAACACTTCTTTATTAGTCAGTTACTGTAACATTACTATAACAAATTACATGAGGCTGGTTATATTATAAATAAATTGGTTTATTTTGTCTCAGTTTGGAGGCTGAAATTCCAATATTAGTAAGCTCTATCTATTTGATCCACAATGAAGATCTCATGTGAATGGCATCACAGTGATACAGTATCTGTAAGAGTGATTATGTGGTGACACAGGAAGTCAGAAGTAGGAAGTAATAAGCACTGCTCTGCTATGGCCACCTACTGTCATGGAAGCTAACTGGGCTCCCATAAGAACTGTACTACTCACTTCCTAGAACCTTACCTCCAATTACTAATGTCCTTCAACTAAGCACCACCTCCTAAAGATGCTACCACTTCCCAACACAAAGACAGACACTAGGAACCAAGCCTCTAGCAATGAATCTGTGTGGGACAAATGACATTCACACTTAGCAACTTCTGTGTTTCTGTCAACAACTCTGTATTGGAGTCTTGACTGATGCACTTTTCTCTCACTTATCTTAGTACTTTCCCTATGCAACCTCTCTCTCTTCTCTCTTCCGTTAAAACATCTTATGTTCATGAATCATCCACACAACAAAATTCCCCTACATGTGCTGCATCCACCTGACCACCAGCCAGTGTTATTCTGTGAGTGATAATAAATGCAGCATGGGGATTTTGCACTGTTATTTTTTTCTGGTTTTTTGTTGTTGTTTTGGTTTCTTTTGCTTGCACTATTGTAATAAATGAATAAAGACATGACTGAACCTTTCAATTTGTTTTTTGTCCCTAAATGACATCAACACCCACTTAAATGACAGAGGATGTGATTATTGACTTCATATCTTGCTTCCCCTCGAGCTTCTCTTGCCTTTCCTGTCTGCTCTATATTTGAGAGAGACTGGGCATTGTAGTCTATAGTGGAAACACAGCTGTTGGAAGACCCAGGAAAAATGGGTAGAGAAATTAATGGACAATTAGTTTATTTTTGGAAATACATGCTATTTTCCTAAAATATGTATTCTAGTGGTTACACTTCACTGTGAATACACTAAAAAGTCCTGAATTGTATGTTTAAAACTGGCAAACAACGTGATTCACATATCCATGAAGCTGTCAAAAAATTATGTTGATAATTAACATAATGAAACTTAATAAATCAACAGATATTTATCATAGTAAAAATAATGGTCTGCATGTTAATATTCAGGGAATTATCATTTTTGATAACAGAATAAGATGCAGGAAGAAAGAAGAAGGAAGAAAAGAAGGAAAAAGGGAGAGAAGGAAGAAAGGAAGGGATTATACTTTTGACTGGCCAAAATGTAAGCTGATGGCAAAATCAGTGGAAAATACATCAGTGGAATGGTAGCAAAAAAAAAAAAAAAAAAAAAATTAAGTTAGTTACTGAGACAAAGGAAAGTAATGAGACAAAGATAGGAGTTACATCCAATTGTTTGCCTTCTGGAGTTTTGCTGTAAACAGAACCCAAGGAGAGGCATCATGAGTTAGAAGTATATATCCCAGTGAGATTTATTCACACAGCACGCAAATTACTAGAGTTGAAGAAGAGACATCAAACAGAAGAAAGGAGAGCAGAATAGAGCAGAAGAATAAAGATATCAAAATGTTCTTCAATGCTAAGAGTTGATGGAATTTATCGCACAACAGGAAAAATCTAGCAGTTACAAGAGGCGGTTACAGTCTACACATGAACTCCAGGTAAATTACTGAGAGTTCTGGTGAGAAAGTGAAGTAATTCTCCTGTTTGCTTAAATTCTTTCACTGAAATGCAAAAATTAATGCCCTGAATCAAATATAAAATTGGAGTGGAGAAAGATAAGACATAACAGATAAGTAATAAAATTAGACGAAACGACTGATAATGAGAAAAAGAACAAGCATTGTAGGATATTATAAATATTCCCTCAAAGATTGTGGTCATTTGTTTTAAGTGAGGATAATCCATATATTTCAGTCCTTTTCTAATTCACTTGCTTTTGCTTAAGGTTAGACATGGAAAATGCAAAATGAAAATCAAGGAAGTGTAATTATTCAATTAAAAATAATTCAAAAACTTAAAAATTAACAGGTAGCCAGATACATGTTGCCGCCAAGTTACTATTCTGCATGCTAGTAGAGTTTAAGACTGTGTCCATATTTAAAGAAGTCATGGAAGAAAAGCTATCTTCTTATACAATATAAAAACATATTTATAAAAGGTTAAAACTTAAATAAAGATGTACTCCAGATGATTGAATCTAATGTTCTTCTTGAACTTCTAAATAATTATGATTAATTGGATAACTAATTATTGAAAATCATAAATAATTATGAGGCTTAAATCATTTTTGAATACTTAGGCATCTTCTCTGTTTCACACTTCCATTTAACATGTAAGCAGTTTTAAATATTAAGTACAAAATCAATATTGTATAATAAAATGTCCTTATATAGCAATTTTAATATTAGTAACAATATTCTCTTGTTTTAAAGCCTATTTTATGAAAAACTCTTTATTTTCTGTTCTCACAAGATTTGCTTCAATTAAAAATCTTAATGGTCCCTAGATTCTTATTCTCTACTTGCGAGAATCCTTATACAGTTTTAACAAGGAAAATTTTGAGGCATAAAACAAGTCTCAGTTATAATTTTATTTCATTAACAGAGCTTTGTCACAGGCAAAAATCATGTTCACGTGTACAGAAGGCATTTTCAGGAAAATACTTACTATTTTAACATATTTTCATTATTTTTGTTAAAAGCTGTGCATTCAATCTGATAAGTTGCAGTGTAATAGAAATCATATTAGTATCAAGAAAATCTGTTTGTACATTTTGCTTCCATGAAGGAAGGCTGACTATTTAACTGAACTCTGAGTAACTGAGAATTCAGTAAAAGGGTGATCAGTGCAGAGCACTCGAGGAGTCATACCTCTGCCGAGCTGTCAGCTTGTGTAACTGCCTTGTGGCAAAGCCAATACTAATGTTCCAGAGTTCTTAATGCCCTAGGGCTCTCTTCATTTGCTAAGACGTGATAATCAGCCATGCCAGGCTAGATGGCTTCACCTCTGCCAGCTCATGACTGTGTCATCCAAATTAGTATCATAAACAGACAGAAGTGTTACTTGCTTCTGTCTTCAGAGCCTTCTGTCAGAAATTTGAAGTTAACTTGTTTTGGGGAAATGAACGTTAAAATAGAAACTTTACAGAAAATGCGACATATTAATGACAAGTCTTACTGGAGAAAGTAAGGTCACTATTCAATTCTACAAGGTTGTAAGATGCTATAAAAGGAACAGACTGTTCTGTAATTCAAAGTACTCAAAATTTTAACGATTTATAGACAAGGCATGTTCTTCCAAGCTCACTAAATTCCAGCGGAAAGTAATAGCCATTGTCCTCCTGTAACAAAAGCAATGGCTTGAATAGATGATCTGTTTCTGCATCAGTTTACTGAATGCCACTTCACTCGGTAATTCATAAGTGTCTTGCAGCTAGTACTTATACCTTATAGACAAAATATGTTTATATCATAATACTACAAGGAGAGCAATATTTTATTTTTAGTGCTACAGCAAAATTATTGCCAATTCCAAACTTTAGACTTTTAAATTCATGAATATACTGTTAATTATTTCAAGAGTTAGAACAGAAATATAATTTTAAATATATTTTAAAGAATAAAACCAAGTGAAACTTTATATTGTTAAATTCATATTTGGTACACATTTTTTCAATATTGCATCCCATTTCCTCTAGTGGTGTTTGAATTTCATGTCACTTTATAGGAAAGGAAAGTCACTGTAGGGAATTCAATGGTACATCATGTGGATTTTGGAAAAATATGTAGTATTGATAATAGTTTCAGTTTAATTAATCAAGCCATTAATTTTGTTAGCACATGAGCAAAACATTTATTTTATTTTCAGAAATTTGCCACTGCCAAATTAAAATATAGGATTTGGTATCTACTTAGTACCTTAAATTTTGAGGCAGTATGATCATTTTATAAGTTTTAATTATTGGGGTTTAACAAAGATCATAAAAGCAATTGCCTGTGCACCTCTAAGATCAAAGAGTTATTTTAAGAGAGGCTCGAAATGCCAAGAACTTCTATCTCTCTTACATTTACCAAGAGGATACTGAACAGGAGGCTGGACTTATTGTGCAAGTTGCAACCTGTGTACCTGCCAGCAGCGGCTGGGCAATCATTTATAACTAAACTCAGTGAATAGTAAGTTCATGACCAAGTCAGTAATTAAGAAATCAAATGAAACACTGATTTCTAGCCAAGATTTAATTTGGAAATATAGTGCTTTAAAATAATACACTCATATATTATTGCTGCAATTCTTGAATTCACTATCTTGCTCGTGCTTCTTCCCAAAGATAGTATGAATTGTCACATTCCATTAACACTGTAATATAACCAATAAAACGGAATTTTGACAGCAGTGCCCTCACTTAGAAAGAACTATTTTATGCCATTCTATCACTTCAGTAAATTTTAAAGATAACATTTAAACTTATCATCCTAAAAAGCAGTACTGCAAACATTTTGTTTGTTTTATTTTTTTCAAATTTTTATTTATTTTTCATTTTTTAAGCTTTTCACTTTTAGATATTTTTCTCAGTTCTGGATTAGTTCAAAATATGTTTCTCCACTGAAAATATTCACAAATTAAAAATGATGGACTTGTCTCACTTTAGAATTCTGTAAAACAAACAAACTGATGTTCTCATGGCTTTATTCCAAGAATACTGTCTTGTATGTGTTTAATAATTGCTAATAACTCTATCAGAATCTGGGCTTCCAAAGAAATCCAGTATTGTCAGGCTTTGATGTAAATATACAAATTATGTTGTTATGAATAAACTCCTCTAGTTAATATATATTTTTCATATTAATGCAGTCTTCTTGTATTTTTCATCTGACTCAGTTATGAAGCTTTATCTACATCAAAAAAGTAATGATGCACAGAACATCTTTTTCCTATGAATATATAAATTTATGTATAGTTACATATTGCAATATTGCAAAACATGAATTTGTTCATTGGCGTGTAGAAAGAACATACAAATGTATTAATATCTTCAAAGAAAAATAGCAACATTTACCCAACACTTATTAATTGGTACTTGCTTCTTTGGAACAAAAATTTCTCTAGTAAAGTAGCAGAAATTGTCACTAAGTGGGATTTTAATATTTTTTATAAAAAATAAATGTTGGAATCCTGGGTAAATCCAAAATACTATCAATGTGAACTTTGAGAACTTTTACTCTAATAAAATGGAAAAGACCGAAGAAATGGACAGATTCCTAGATACATAAGATTCACCAAAGTTGAATGAAGAAGATACAAAATCTAAATAACCCAGTCAATGGAATGAAAATGTAGTTAAAAACTTGCCAACAAAAAATATCTCAGGTCCTCATGGATTCATGCTGAATTCTACAAGAAATTTAGAAGAGATTTAATGTTATTACTCCACAAACACTTCAATGAAATTGAAAGGGAAGCAATAAGCCATTTCTACAAGCATTACCTTGATACAAAAGCAAAGAAAGACCCAAACAAAAAAGATAACTACAGGCCAGTCTCCATAATGAACATGTGAAAATTCTCAATAAGATACTGACAAACAGAATGCAGCAAATCAAGAAGAATATGCATAATGACAAAGTTGGATTCATCCCAGGGATGCTGGATTGTTTCAACATATGCAAATCAATAAATATAATGCAGCATATCAACAGAACCAAAGACAAAAATCACATGATCATCTCAATAGATGCAGAAAGAGCATTTGACCAAGTCCAACATTCACTCATCATAAGAAAAAAAAAGTAACTAAGGAAAATTGGAAAAAATGGTTATATCAATCTGATAAACCCATCTATGATGAACCAACAGTATTTACACACCTGTGTCTTATTTCACTTAAGGTTGCGACCTCGTGGTTCATCCATTTATTTAGAAGTGTCTCAAGTGTGTCCTTCTTCATGGTTGAGTAGTACTCCATTGTATAAATAACCCACATCTTTACCCATTCATCAATGGATGGGTATTTGGAGTGTTTCCAAGATTTAGATATTACAACCTGTGCCACTAACAACATGGGTGTGCATATGTTGCTGTGGAATGATGCCTTCAAATCTTTTGGGAAGATACTAAGAATGGGAATAGCTGGGCCAAATGAGACCTCTAATC
Source organism: Dasyprocta punctata (assembly GCA_004363535.1). Taxonomy (NCBI): domain Eukaryota; kingdom Metazoa; phylum Chordata; class Mammalia; order Rodentia; family Dasyproctidae; genus Dasyprocta; species Dasyprocta punctata. The sequence goes on along the minus strand of RJWM01025508.1, from coordinate 1,511 downwards.
CTAGCTTTTGAGGAATCGCCACACTGATTTCCACAGTGGTTGCACCAACCTACACTTCCACCAACAATGGAGACGTATTCCTCTTTTCCTACATCCCACCAGCATTTGCTATTAGTTGACTTCTTGATAATAGCCTTTCTTTCTAGAATGAGATGGAATCTTAGTGTTATTTTAATTTGCATTTCTCCAGCAATGTTAAACATTTTCTTCATGTATTTATTTTCCATTTCTATTCCTCATCTCTGAAGCATGCATTTATTTCAGATGCCCATTTTTGGATTAGGTCTCTGAATTTGGGAGTCTGATTTTTTTTTCAGTTCTTTATATTAGTGCTCTATATATTACTCTTTTGTCTGGGGAACAACTGGTTAAATTTTTTTTCTCAAATTTTGTCTAATTGCTCTGGCTAATGTTTCCAGAAATATAGTGAATAAGAGTGATGGATGGATATCCTTGTCATTTGGTTGATTTTAGAATGAAAGCTTTCTTTTTTTGACCATTCAGTATAATGTCGGCTTTTGGTTCGTTATAGGGGAGTTTTATCAGTTTGAGGTAAGGAACATCTATTTCAATTTTGCATAAGTTTTTGTTATGAATGGATGTTAAACTTTGTCAAACACTTTTTCTGTGACTATTGAGATGATCATATGGTTTTTGTCCTTGAATATGCTAACACAGTATATTACATTTATTGATTCATGTATGTTGACCATCTCTGGGACAAATCTTACTTAGTCATGCTGTATAATCTTCTTGATGATTTTGTGCAATCTTTCTACCAGTATCTTATTAAGGATTTTTACATCTATGTTCATTAGTGAAACTGGCCTGTTTTGGTTGGATCCTTCTCTAGTTGTGGTATCAATGTAATACTTGCTTTCAAGAATAACTTTGGAAGCATTGCTTCCTTTTGAACTTCATTGAAAAATTTGAGGAATAATGGCATTAGATTTTCTCCAAATTTTTGTAGAATTCAGCAGTGAATCCATCAGAACTTGGGCTTTTCTTCATGATATGTTTTCAATCACATTCTTTGTTTTATTGACTAATGTTAAGTTATTTGACCTTTTTATATCTTATTCATTCAACATTGGTAATTCACATACAGTTAGGAATCTACCCACTTTTTCTGTATTTTCCTTCCTGTTAGATTAAAGTTTCTTGCGGTAGGTATTGATAATATTTTTTATTTCCCTAGAATACATTGTGATTTCATCTTTTTGCTCTTATAAATGCATGAATTTGAGTCTTTCCTATCTTTCTTTGTCTTTCTTTCTTTCTTTTTTTTTTTTTTTTTTTTTTTTTTTTTTTTTTTTTTTTTTTTTTTTTTTTTTTTTTTTTTTTTTTTTTTTTTTTTTTTTTTTTTTTTTTTTTTTTTTTTTTTTTTTTTTTTTTTTTTTTTGATAAGTTTGGCTAAGGGATTGTCAAGGGTATTTAATATTTTAAAGAACCAACACTTTAATTTATTTCTTTTCATTATTTCCTTTATCTCAATTACATTAATACTAGTA
>RJWM01025507.1:0-29272 GCA_004363535.1 Dasyprocta punctata | reverse complement strand
CATGCCTGGATTACTTTCTCATTTCTAATGTAAGCATTTATTGCTATTAATTTCCCTCTTTGTATATTTTAGCTGCATTCTGTTCATAGTAATAATTTATGTTTCCCTTCACATTTAATTCTGTGAATTGCTTAAATTTTTTTTCTTGGGGCTTCCTTTTTGGTCCATGAATTACATAAACATATATTATTTTAGTGGTCAGAGGACATATTTTGTGTTGCTTGAGTCCTTTTAAAGTTTCTGAGGTTTTCTTCTTTTTCTTCTTTCTCTTCTGCAGAGGGCTGTGGGATTGAGCCCATGGCTTCATGCATGCCAGGCAAGTGCTGCACCACTGGGTAGCAGCTCCAGCTCCTCGTGCTAATTTCCCATCTAGCATTTCTACCAGCTGCTGAGAAAGGATGATGGAATCCCCAGATTATTCACTAAGTACCTTTGCCAAGCACCTTCTTGGACCATATTCGCTGACCCAGAAAAGAAACTGATTAATAACTACATACTTTTCAAAGTGCTTTCACTGTGGTTATTCCATTAGATCTCCAAGATAGCCCCATGAAGTGGGTTGTTAATAGATGAATAGTGTCCTGCTCACTTTACGCAAGTGACAAAGTTGCAGCCTGAGATTCTGACGATGATGCCCTGGAGTCACCCAGCACGGAAGAGCCCAGCGAGAATCGTACCCTTTGCCACGCCCTGGAGTGACCCAGCACGGAAGAGCCCAGCGAGAATCATACCCTTTGCCACGCCCTGGAGTGACCCAGCACGGAAGAGCCCAGCGAGAATCGTACCCTTTGCCACGCCCTGGAGTCACCCAGCACGGAAGAGCCCAGTGAGAATCATACCCTTTGCCATGCCCCGGCTAATAGATGACACTGATTTCAGGACAAAGCACCATTTTTGCTGTCTAATGTATTCAGGGAGTTTATGTTATATATGAAGATGCAGGATAGTCTCCTTTATGAAAAGGTCACAAAAACATGATGTGTGTGATATTAACTCTCTTGTAAGAGCCTAAGCTTGTTGCACTAGAATGGAAAGGGGTGAGCATAATACTTTTTCCATTCCCTGCTACACTGCACTTAGCACACATTTATTCTCCACAATTTTAAACTTCCACAGTTGTGAAAAATTAATCTCTGAGATACTTCACCAAGTTACTAAGTAATACATTTAGATTCCCTACATTTTACAGAACAGTTTCATGATCATTATTTCATCGAGCTCTCCACTAATCCTGCTGTCTGAGTGTTAGTTCTCCATTTTACAGAAGAGAATACTGAGGTGCAGTGAAATTGGCTATTTCTTCGAAAGCCACTGTGTAGGCAGTGCAGCGGAGCTTGAATCCAGAGCATCTGACATTGACTGTGAAATGGAGTAGTTTGCTTGAGGAATCAGCCATGGATTGGAATTGAGGAGGGCCTTCCATGAGTCCGTTCCATTCCATTGATGGGGAAACGGCCTTGGAAGGAAGGAGCAAACCGTCTCAAGGCAAAAATGTCTGCTTCCCCTCCCTTCCCTGAGCCTCTGGTTTTGTTGACAATTTCACGGGCTTTTTATAGAGAATTAAAAAAAAGATATTATCCTTGTGATGAAAAGAGAGATTAGTAACCTTCTATTTGCTTCTTATCTCAGGCTTTTCTGCTAAAGAGGATTTGAAGAAAGAGTTCATTTTATTCAAGGCAACTAGGGAGCCCTTTTCATGGTCTCCAGCTGTCCAAGATTGCCTGATTTTCCATTTGGGAATGTGGTGATTGTCTATCTGGAGATCACCAACCCGTGTTCCTAACTAATTCCCAGCCCTGGGGGTCCAGGGACCGCAATGCCATGTTTATTCATAGTCCAGATTGTGCTGTGGCAGAGAGCACGTGGCCCCTTGGCACACATGGGTAGTTTTCCCATCTGCTCCCACGGGCAAGAGCAGAGAGTGGGGAGAGACAGACCCTTTCTGTAACAGGAATTTTCTCTTGTTAAAAGTGCATGGTCTGTGCTGCTCACATCCTCCCAATATTCCGGGAATTGAGCTGTTACAGTTTAAAGCTGCCTAAGCTAGATAAAGACAAGGACAGAGCTGACCAGAAATCTGGGTTGTGAGATAAAAACAGCCCCGTCTCATGACTAAGGAATTTACAGAATGTACCTTTCCTAAACATCTGCTGCCCATATTTGGAAGCGCCCTCCACCACCCAACTTTAGACCTTCCCATGGTCGTCTCCTCCAATAAATATAAAAAGCCATTTAAACTAACCAATGCCCTCTGCTTCTGTGACCACGCTTGCAAGGACCCCTCCTCCCTTTGTTCTATAGCTTACAAGCCCTGCTCAGGCTCAACTCGGGGCTCTCTGTTCCTGCGTGTTCAGTGAGCCCCACGCATGCTTGGACAATAAAGACCCCTTGCACATTGCGTGAGAAGGCGTCTGTTGGTGTCTTTCTACACGTGGTGGGGGTCCTGACCCTCACATTTCCAACTCCCACTCAGGAGAAAACCAGGCGGCCAGGGGAGTTTTCTAATGGTACTGCTGGCGATCAGTAGGTGTGGTTACACTTGTGAATATTCCTATGTCACGTGTGTGTGTACATTTGTACGCATTCGCATGTGCGTGGCTCTGAAAGTGCAAGTGCACTGAGCATCTGCGATCGGTTCAGGTATAGAGAGAGGCATGTGCATACGTGTGCAGAGTGAGGATGTCACGCGCAGTACTTCTCCTGCGCATCTGTACCCGCTGGTTCCACACGGACGCAGCCCGCGCACCACAGGGTCCTCCCAGGGCGCAGGCACACTCCCATCAGCCGAGAGTGGGGCTTGGCCTCTTCATTTTAGGTGATGAGTCCTTCAAAAAGAGAGGAAAATTCCACCCTTTGCCTGTCTCTTCCTGTGGAATAAACTAGAGTGAGAGCTGTCTGCACCTGGGTGAACTGCGTCTGCGTGAAGTCCCTCTGCGTCATCTGCAGACCAGACCCCGTCCAGCACAGGACCGAGCTCACAGCTTGTGCCGCTCTGCGTGGCACGACCTTGGCACAGCGCCAGGCTGCCACGAGGGGAGCCTCAGTCCTCGGAGCGGCCGGAGACTCAAGCTCTGTGACGTGGCCGCTGCACCCAGCACTCTGGTCAGAGATCACGGCCCGGACACACAGGCTTATTTCTGGGCTCTCCCTTCCGTCCCTTGGCCCGTGTGCTCCGAGAGCGTTTCCAGCACACGGGTTAGTTCTGCAGCGAGGGGGACTGTTCCCGGGCCACCGTTAGAGTGGCTCAGCACACCTGTTCCCAGATGTCCCTCCCTCCCGGGGACCTGCCTCCATGTCCCCGCCCTCTCCCGTTGTCCTTTAGGCTCCTGGTGGTTGAGTGGCCTTCACCTTGCACAGGGACAGTAATGTAAGCAAAGGACACTTACCTTCCCCTGAGTTCCAGCCACCTTGCCATTGGCTAACTGTAAACCCTTAGGATGAGATTGTCCCCAAGTCCCAGTCTCTCCATATGAAGAATAAAAGTGGGGCCAATGCCCCACACCTTACAGGGTTGTCAGACAGGTTTAATGAGACAGTGACTTTGCAGAACAGTACTGTTGCTGGGTCACCTTAGAGCCCACAGGAGGGGCGTGAGGACCCAAGGGAAACCATGCAGATCTGGTCCCACCATGGTACCAGCCTTGCGTCACTCCATGGCTGTGAGGGACGTAAGCTCAAAAACTGACAGTGAGCATTCGCAGCTGTTAGAGTAATAAGAACATCAGTGACTAAAAGCTTTTACCGTGTGTCAAGCAGGGATCTTGTCGGACTGAGGCGTGTAACACTGGTGACTGCGTGGGCTGGTCTGGGATTGCACACACCTGCTGGGGCCGCTGCAGGGACGGAGCGAGTGCGTGTACTGGAAGTGCCTTGCTTTGTGCCTTGCGCACGTGCACACTTGGTGACTGTCATGACTGCTGCTGGTGCTTGCTGTTGCTATGACTACCAAGTGTCTGTGGGGTGTTTCATTCAGTCTTTCGAGAACAGATCGTCTCCCCGAGTCCTGCTGCCCCTCCACCGTGGGGATGGAGACTCCTGCAGCCAGCTGGCCCCTCTCTTCCTCCTCCCTCTGCCTCTGCGTGAGAAGGAGCAGCTCTGTCGTGCTACTCAGACCCTGCTCTCCTGAAAAGAGAGAGGAGCGTGCATGCTCTCCGCGCTCCAGAGCCTGTCCTGACAGCAGCCCCTTCCTGTCACCTCTGACCACACAGCCACCATGGCCTCGTCTTGTTTCATTTTTCTCTAAAGCCCTCTTTGTGTATTTATTTGTTTTTTTCTTGATCTTTGGTGGACCTCCCATCCGCATTTCTCCTCCTCTGGCATTTCTCGTCATCAGCATCATTATTATTGCTACTTTTATAGCCCCAGAGTCTAGCATAGAGCCTTGAAAACGGCAGCAGCTTATAAATATTGATGGGTAAACACGGCGTCATCGCTCACCGTCTATCTCCATGCGAGCCAGGGCCACACGAACGCGCGCTCCGCATCCGGAGGCGATGGAGCTTGGCCCCCGCCCGGGAGCGGCAGCCTCTGAGGGCTCAGGCTCAGGCTCAGGCTCCTGACCCTGACAGGAAGTGGCATTTGGAACCTGAACTTCTGGGGATGTGCATGTGCTGCAGTTAGACACAGCAGTGTGTGCTGCTGGTACAGTTACTAACATCTGTAGACACCAACACACGCACACGCACACGCACACACCACGTACAGAGGCCGCAGCACCGGGGAACAGCCGGCAGCTCTCCCCTGGGGCTGCATTTGTTGCATTCCTTGGTTTCACATATTTTAAAAGATAAAATTTATTTTTGAAGATGTGGACATTTTTTACTTTTCCTTTTCCCAAGCCAGTTTGAATAAGAATGAGTTTGCTCGCCCCGGTGTTCCGTGTTTCCGCCCAGGCATGTTTTCTGCCCGCCCCCCGGTGGAGGCGGAGCCCCAGGCCCGGGCAGTGGCGGAGAAAGAGCTGCAGCCACGGCTCTGGCGGGACCGCTAACGCAGGGAGGCACTTCCGAGCGTCTCCGCCTCTTTTCCTTTTAATTTCTGGTCGGAGAAGTCCGGCTAATTCAATACTGGACTAGGAATGAAGGTCTCTGCCACTTAGAGAGTGGATTCCATGATTCATTCCACGTCTCACCTGTGTCTTGTGGTCCCAACTTTCACAAAAGAGCACCCACTGTCTATGCACCGTGTTCCAACTTCACCAGCTGCTCTGACCGCACTGCTGACCTCCTCCGTGGAGGCACCGTGCACTGTTCGTATCCTTATCTTGCAGATGTGGAGGTAGATAGTGTATCATTATTACCCTTACTGCGGAGATGTGGGAACCAAGCTTTGTACCCAGCTTGAAGGTGGCAGAACTCTGCACAGCTCCTAACAGCTAAATCTCAAACATGAACAGATGAATGGATAAGAAAATGTCCATGAACAGATGAATGGATAAAGAAAATGTGGTGTCTACACACCGTGGAGTACTACTCTGCCATAAAGAAGGATAAACTTGGCTTATCTGTAAATAAATGGTTGCACTAAGGCCATAACGTTAAGTGAAATAACCCAGACACACGACCTTAAATATTGCATGGTTTCTCTTACATGAGAAGCCCAAAGCATAAATAAATTAAAGAGTAAAATATATAAAAACAATTAGAAACAGGGACACAGTTCTTTTGCAAATGGGAAGGCAACCAAGAGTTGGAGGGAAGGGGAGGAGGAGGGGGAGGGGAATGGGATGGAGAAGACTCGAACTGCACAATGCACACACCCATGCCCCGTGAGGAAGGTGACCGTTACGTACTGCAACACAGACTAATAAAAAACAAAGCACACGGGAGGACGTATGCAGGCTAAAAAGGGGATGTGTATGGCTCTGCTTGGAAGAAGAAGTGAAATGAAAAGATAAAAAGATTAAATAACAGCACTTCTTCTGCTTACAGGTTTTCGCTACTGAGCCCTGAGCTCTTCCAGGTCGGCCATCTCCCCTGCCCTCCTCCTGGAGCCCCTCAGCGTCGCCACAGGAGGAGCAGATCTGGGCCCTGCCCAGCCCTGCAGCCCAGCCTGTGAAGCCCTTTGCAGGCTTAACCCAACACCACCTCCAAACACAATCGTTAACTCGCCTCCCAAGTCCCCTCACAGCTAGTTTTAGTAAAACAGAAGAGTCTCTGTTTTATCTTTTTAATTTTTGTAAAGCAAAATGCATAAACAAAAGGAGAGAAGTAATCTTAGATCTGACTTTGCAGTGTCTCCCCAACCTCGCTGGCTGCCCCCAGGCCTGCCAAACCCCAGTTGTCGCAGTCTTGATGCCTTACCAGAGCGTCGGTCAAAAGACCGTAATGAATCGCAAAGACGCAGGTCTCCCAGGGGAGGCACCGCTTGTCCTCTGGAATCCATGCCTGAGGCCCCAGAGGGCTTCTAAGACGACACCATGGCTATGAGTCCCTGCCACCCGGGGCACTCCGGAGATAGTGACTCTGTCTCAACCTCTGCCGTTTCCGTGTCCCCGCACACACTCTGCCACCTGCCCTCCCGCTTCCTTCCTCCTCTGTTAACTATGTGCCATAGTGGCCACCAGGGCTCACTCTTCCCTGCACTCCACAGCCTTTTGTGTCACACAGCCCCGGGCTGCCCAGCTGGACCATCGGGGTATGCGGCCCCATTTTCCTGGCACCCTCACCAAAGCAGTCAGCCTCCAGAAGCAGAGCTACTAATCGATTGGCAGTTGACTATGGGTTTAACGATGTGCTGGCCAAGGCTGCAGACACTGTCCAGCTAAGCTGAGTCCAGCTGCCTATCTGCAGACTCATGAGCTACCTAAGTGGTGCCATCTTGAGCTATCAGTTTGGATGTTGCCTCTCATGCAGCAATGGTTAAATGGAGATGCTGCATTTCACGCTTCTCCAGATTCACCTCTAGAAACTTGTCCTTGACACAGATGGACTTGCTTTTCCCCCTCCAGTGATGCTCCCAGCAACTGTGACTGGTGGCCACAGGGACTGCTCCTCGTCATCTACTTTCTCCAGCTGTGTGACCAAGGGGAGAGCTGCTAGACTCTTTCCAGGCCAGAGATGAGCATATGACCCAGTCTGGATGAAATTAGAGTGTTTTCCTCCCTGAGGACAATGATGGGTCCAGTCGGGGGAGGGCAAAGGAACCAAACCAGGACAGCCAGAGTCCCTCCTGGGGCTGCACGCCTGGGCAGCAGAGGCACAGCAAGAGGCGCCTCTTTCCAAATGTTACGGTTTGTGCCTTGATGCCCCCCAAAGCCCCATGTGGTCATGGGGTGGGCTTCTAGAGTTTGTTATTGAATCGTGTTCCAATGCTGGGATTACGGGTGTGAGTGCTCTACCTACCCTGGGGTGGGTAACCTGCATACAGTATAAGGGACTGGAAGAGTCTTCCCTCTCCACTCCTCCCTCTTTGCTCTGGTTGCTTTTGCTGTTTTTTGCCACCATGAACTGTTGCCCTTTGCCATGAGCCAACCTGCTTTCTAGCCAGTAGATTATGGACTGAAATCTCCACAAATTGTGCGCTAAATATACTTTTCCTTCCTTTAATTTTTTTCTTCCTTATATTTGTGTCAGCAATGAGAGAAAAATAACCAACACAGAATTTGGTGCCAGAGAAGTGGGGTCATTGCTGTGACTATACCTGATCATGTGGTTCAAAAGCCTTTGGGAATGACTTGTAGGAAGAGTTTGGAAAGATTCAGAAATGTCACCTGAAAGAGTAGAGCTGGAACACCTTAGGCTGTATGGGAGATTCTGGTCAGAGCTCAAAAGACCAGGAGGCTATAGAAACCCAGCCAGTAAAGACCAGGATTGAAAGATTTCTGCTGGGAAGAAGGGACTGCACTGGTTGTTGGACTCCAGATGATGTGTGTTATGGCTTGACAGAAAGTTTGCCTGCATTTTGATTGTGTTCAGAGGCTTTGCCAGAGACTGAGATTAACGGTGGTGGACTAATTAAACTGGCAGAAAAAATTTCAAGGTGGTCAAATGTTCACATGGTGGCATGGTTGTTGGGGGTTTTTAGCCAGATCTGCAGTCAGAATCAAGAGCAAGAGGCCAACAGAATGATTTAAAATTTTTTGAGTTTGGTCAGAAAAGAAGCGCCAGTAAATCTGTGGGTTGCAGAGATAGAGTAGAGGAGATCTTGACTGCCGAGAAGGAACAGGAAAATATAAAAGACAGTCTGGGGGCAACTCAAGAAGCAGCAAGCCTCCACAATTTGCAGTCTCAGAACTACAAAAGTGAAAGATTTTCTTTGGGGAGAAAGCTGCAGCATGCCATGTTTCAGAATGGTGGGAGCTGCACCAGGTTCCTGAATGGCAGCAGCACAGCGAATTTGTTCCTTACAATCAGGCTCAGAGTACTCAGTGATCCAGGCACTTGACTCCTACAGCCAAGACAGAAGAAAGCCTGGCTACAGCTCCAGCTGGCAGTTGGCCTCAGCATCGTCCACATAGCTCTGGTTTTAGGCACATGCAGAATGCAAGAGTTCTGAAGTTAAAAAGACCTCCACCCAGACTTCAGAAGCCCTGGGAGCCAGGCGGTGTGTGAAGTTGTAAGGGTGAAGCCAAAGGTGCAGCAGAGACCCCAGAAGTTTGGAAAAGCCAAGAGCATGGATCATCAGAGGAAACCTGTAAGGGAGGAGCAAAACAGGCCCAAGAGAGAAGCCATGGGAGCTACAACTACCAGAAGGGCCACAGGGACAGAGCCACACACACCATTTGGAGCTCATAACTGGCCACAGATTGCTCTGAATGTTCCATGTGGAACTACAGCCTTAATATTTGCGCTGCTGAATTTTGAACTTGCTTTGGTCCCATTCCTTTGTATTTCCCACTTGTGACTTTGGGAAATGGATATGCTTATCTTGTGCCATTGAATGTTGGAAATGTTTAACTTTCTTTTCATTTGTACAGGGGCTCACAGCTGAGAGTTTAACTTACATCTCAGAGGAGACTTGGGACTTGGACTTTTCAGCAAAGCTGAAGCTGTTAGGATTTTGGCAACTGTTAGAGATGGACAAAATGCCTTTTGTATAAAGGATGTGCATGAGTCTTTGGAGGCCAGGGGGAGAAGGCTATGGTTTGTGTCTGAATGTCCCCCTAAAGCCTCATGTGGTCATCAGGGCAGCCTTTTAGAGTTTGTGACTGACTCATGGTCCAATACTGGGATTATGGATGTGAGTGGGGTGGGTAGGCCACATGCAATATAAGGGACAGAAAGAGTCTTCTCTCAATGCTCTCCCTCTTGGCTTTTGTTGTTTTTGCTGTTTCCTGACACCATGAACTGTTGTCCTCTACCATGAGGCCACCCTGCCTTGGAGTCATATGATTATGGACTAAAACCTCCACAAACTGTAAGCTAAATAAACCTTTCTTTCCTTAATTTGGGGTGTTGAGTATTTTGTCTCAGTAACAAGAGAAAAGTAACCAACACACCAACATAGCAAGGAGTCAGAGGCTGCCACATCTAAAGGCGGACAGAGAAGCTGAATAGCAAGGGTGATCCTGCTGCTGGACTGGGAGCCTCTGATGTCTGCCACACCTGACTTTCTGTGGCCTCCTTGTGGACCAGCACCATCTTTTATTCACCTAGGTGAGTGTGAGTCCAGCCAGTGTGACTTGCAACCTGAGCTCAGATTAAACCTTGCTCCGTGATAAACTCCCTTCCCATACCCTTGAAGCCTGCAGACGAGCCTGGCTGGGTGTGCTGCTTCGGCTCAGTCCAGCATGATCTCAGGAAGCTGCAGTTGGCAGAGCTGGGCTGTGCATTTGAGTTTCGTACAGGTTCCGTCCTTCAAGTTCACACTCAAGTGAGAGAAGTGATGCCATTGGCCAGTGCTCTCTGGCCCCATGGACCGTGACAAGGGTGCCTCAGTGACACAAGAGGACAAGGGACCTGGTTACAAAGTTGGGAGAGTGGTTGCAGACAGGTCTACTGATAGGGTCCTGTGCATGCCAAGTAAGATCATGCAAGGTAACCAGAGCTAGCCAGGTAAGAGCAGAAGCCAAAGCACAAATTTCCTTAAGGTGGGGATCCGTGGCCACCAAGGACAGGGCTTGGAGAATGGCCTGTCAGCTGAGATGGCGTCAGAGGGTGGAGGATGGAAAGAGAAGGGACCAGAGAGGCTTGCAGGACTGCGGCAGAAGTGAACCTTGGTGTCATACTGACAAGATTGGGCTTCCTGCTTTTTCTGAGCAGTGTGGAGTTGTGGAAAGGTTTCAATCACAGAATCAGTTGATGAGATATGTGCCTTCAGAAGACAGTTCAGCAACTGTGCAAGGAACAGATTTGAATGGAGTCCAGAAGAGGGCTGGAGACAGGTTAGGAATCCAGGGAGGGACAGGAAGGAACCAAGCAATTCCAGCCATGGACCTTGGGCTTGGGAGTGGAAAGGGAAGGAGGATTAGAGAGGCATTAAGAAGGCAAAAGCAGCAGGAAATTTGGAGCGAGGAGGGAAACCTTTTCCCAGGTCACTGCAGCCAGGACAAAGGAGCCCTACGTGGGAAGCACAAGCAGTCACTGTCGAAGCCTTGGAGCCCATGTTCAGCAAACCCTGGATGAATGGAACCAGAGCCCCAGTGCTGTAAGGATCTTGCATCTTGAGTGCTGCTGGCTTTGTAGCCTTGAATTTCAGTCCTGATGATACCAAAAGCTTGGACTGTTGGCCCTTGCAGCAAACAAAGCCACAAGTCCTTCATCAGAGATGCAGCCTAGATGGCTGGGCTCCTCTGATGTGTTTCTCTTCTCCCCAGGCCCCTGGCTCCTCGCATCCTGGCAGCTGGGGTGCTCGTTAAGGCCCCTGAAAAGCAGGTTTGTAGTTGCTATTGTCAATTCAGTTTTCCTAGTTGCTCTTGGCAAGAAGGCTAATCTGATATGAGCAGCTCCAACTTGGATGAGATTTGGAATTCTAATTTCAGTGGTGTCTAATTCAATGACGTATTAAATGACTTCCACGCCATCGACAGTTCTGCGGGGGATGAATGAAAGCACAAAACGAGCACCCGGTGTTGCCGGGAAGGTTGACGGGAGTGTTAATAATAAGGGGATTCTTCCATAGCTGAGTGCAGTGCCTCGAGAGAGAGCATGCCTGGGGTTAAATTCAGAATCTGTTTGTTAAACTCAGGCAACTTATCTAACTGCTCTGTGCCTCAAGGCACTCATTTATAAAATAAAGGGAAAAGACACTTATTTTCTGGGACTGTGAAAATCGATGGTGGGACACGAACACTGGCGGTGCAGCGCCGCCCCTCACTAGGCTCCTAATCAATGCCAACGTGGTCATTATGCTCCTAGCCCAGCACAACAGAGTTGCCATTGAGCCTATTTTGTAAATGTAGGAGAAGGAAATACGAGTGTGTGTGAAGATTGTGTGTGTGCGTGTGTGTGTGTCAGGGTGTGTGAGCTGATCAGGAGTGACAGGACCCTTTTGGTGCTGATCTACACAAATCAAGATTTGAGAACAGCACTAGTTAGGCTGCCAGCATGACAGGGGAAAGGAAGGAAGGTCTGAAAAGCCAATGGTGCCAGAGACAGGGAAGAGCCAATGACCAGAGCGAGTCCAAGTGACCCTGAAATTTCACATTTTTTCATGGAAAGGGGAAAGGGGTTGATGAGTGGCAAACCTCTCTTGGTGGGGGTAGAATCGACTAGAAGATGAGAATGGGAGGCAGGACAGGCAAGTTTTGCTGAGAACCCGGAGCTCTTCAAAGACCCAGCACCTAAACCGCAGGTGAAGAGAGGAGCCCAAGGTGACGTGACGTCACAGGGTGCAGGGGCCAAGGCACAAGCTCCGTGAGACAGACAAGCCAACGAGGGAGACAAGGGCTGCTAAACAAGACGGCTCAACTTCACGATTTCCTCCAGCTCAACCTTAGATGCTGCCTAGCATCTCTGAAGGCACCAGGATAATCTCAGAGGAAAATCACTTTTGGAGAAAGAGGTAGAATGGAGAAAGCTTCTACCTAACCTATCCATCTATCCATCCACCCACCCACCCAACATTCCTTTGTGCAGCTCTCATGACGTGCCATGTGTTAGAACATGAGGATAAAGAAGCAGCACTAGACCTCCAGAAACGCTTCTCCCAGGAAGATAATTGCATGGTCTGAAATGTAAGTAGCATATGTAATTCTACCAGATAGATAAGCATGGCAGCTTCACACACCGATGCTTTCTGGAAGAGCTTAAAGGGATGCTAGCGGTTTTGCATGTGTCGCTCACCTGCCACAAGCAGGTCACCCCCACTGCATGCTGGGAGGCCTGGGAGCTCTCCTTCTGCTTGACCTAGCTGCCCACATCCATAAAGGCAGGAGTTCAGATTAGATGGCCTTGTGGTCTCTCTCAGTCAACTGACCCTGTCATCACAGACCTGACTCCATGGCTCCTCACCCAGAGCCTTGACCACTAGAGTCACAAAAGGAAGACTACAGGCACTGGGCTGGAATGGGGCCCCAGTAGGCCTAGCTGGGGGAGTCTGGCAGCCCCAACGGGTGGAGCTTTTGAATGATCAGGGTGTGAGGACCGCTACTCAGCTTCGGGCTCAATTTCTGCAGCTCAATAAATCTCCTGGCTCCTTATTTAAATGGCACAGAAGGGAAAGCAGCAAATGAGGAGGAGGAAGACATTTCACCAGGAAAGAACAGGAGTAACTTTTCCCATCTTCCCCTCTTGAATCTCAGTTTATTCTTATTCTTCTCTTTGTAGCACTCCGCACTGGCCTTAAGTGTGTTACATGCGTGGCCCCACATGAATTCTGGGGTGGGCTTCTTCCCACATGGTTGATAGTTTCCTGACCTATGCAGAAGCATCTCAGGTTGATTTAGCCTCTGCTGTCCTTTATTTTTCCTGTGTTTTTGGTAACATATCCAAAAAAATCATTGCCAAGACCAACATGAAGCTTTTTCCCTGTTTTCTTCTAGGAGTTTTACAATTTCAATTACTACATTATAGACTTAATCCATTTCTGGCTGAGTTTTGTGTGTGGTAGGAGACAGGGTCCACACCGACAGTTTCAAATGGAGACATCTGTCCTCCCAGTGCCATGCGTTGAAGCAACTCTGCTTTCCCTGCTGTATGTTCTTGGCATACTGGTCAAAGCTCAGTTGTTCATACATGTAGGATTTATTTCTGTGATCTCTGTTCTGTTCCACTGTTCTGCATTTCTGTTTTTATACCAGTATCACTCTATTTTAATGACTGTACCTTAATAATATTTTTGAAATCATGAAGTATAACTCTCTAGCTTTGTTCTTGTTTCTCAAGATGGCTTTGGTTATTCAAGGTCTTTTATAGTCCCATATGAATTTTAGAGTGTTTTCTACTTTTGTAAAAATTACCATTGAGATTTTGGTAGAGGTTGCATTGAATCTACAGATCACAAATAGGAGAATATTTATCAGTCATATATCCAGTAGCGGGTTGATATCCAAAATTGTATTAACCAGGTTTTCCATTGCTGGAACATAACACCCAGGACCTACAATTTAAAGGTGAAGGAAGAGGTTTACTATAGCTTGTAGTTTCAGGGGATTCAGTCCATGGTTAGCTGACTCCAAGGCAAAAACATTATGGCAGAAGGGCTTGGCCAAACAAGCTGCTTAGTCCATGGTGGCTGGGAAGCAGGGCAGGGGAACAGAATCAGACAGGGGCCAGGACCTGGTTCTAAACCCAAGATCACACCTTCATGATCCAACCAGACAGTGGATGAATGGACAAAGAAATGTGTTGTGTACAGACAAGTGAAGGTTGTTCAGCCTTAAAAAGAAGGAGATACCGCCATATGCAACAACATGGATGAACCTGAAGAATATTTATGTTAAACTAAATAAGCCAGACTCAGCAGGATGAATGCTGTGTGATTTCACCTACAGGAAGAATCTGGAAGAGTAGAGCTCAAAAACAAACAATAGGATGCTGGCTGCCAGGGTCCAGGCTGAGGGAAGATGAAGAGTTACAGTTAGAGGGGAAAAAGTTCCAGTTGTGCAAAATGGGTAAGTTCTAGAGGTCTGCTGGGCAGCACTGTCTGTCGTTACAGCACAGTATTAGCCAACTTCACAATTTTTTAGGAGAGTGGATCGTCTGTTAAGTGTTCACGCATGCACACACAGACACACACACACACCTGGTAAGATTTTCCTGGGACATATTCCTTCTTTTGGAGATGTGAGTAGCAGCTAAGCTACCATGCAGGTGAACGAGTTGTGCTATGTGACTTCCTCACACATGCTTTTCTTCTTTTCTAGAATGTGCTCTCCTGCACAACTTCCTCCCTGAATCTCATCCACCCTCTTGGTTCTGTCCATTCGGCTCCATCTCTGCAGTTGTCGACTTGTAACAATTCAGAGGAAAGTGAGCTCTGGAGCTGGACTCCATGAGTTTACGTTTCAGCTTTATCACTCAGGAGCACTGTGCCTCCAGGAAAGTTAGTTACAGCCTCATCTCAGCCTGTCATTTAGAAGGTGTCTAGTCTCCCTTCCACACTTCACTGTACTCTTCAGTTATGTTGCATTTCTCTGAGTTCCTCTGTGTTCTAATCCACCCATCTTGCCTCCCCCACTGAGTCCCTGAGCCAGCTGGCCCCACAGCCTGGATATGTCCTCAACAACCCTCCCACCCCTCAGACACTTCAGACACCTGTGCCCCAAGAAAGCCCTGCCTCAATTTATTAGGACTGCTGGGTGACTTAGCATAGAGGACATCTTCTCTGTCACAGTTCTAGAGAACACAGTGCAGAATCCAGGTGTTGGCAGACTTGGTTCCCTCTGGGGCTGGAAGGAGAATATATTTCATGTCCCTCTCCCAGCTTTTGATAGCTGCTAGCCATCCTTGGTGTCCGTGGCTTGAGGCTTCCAAACACCAATCTCTGCTTCTGTCTCTGAGTGACTTTATTCTCTGTGCTTCTGGGATTCAAATTTCTCCCTCTGTGACTCTCATGAGGACACCAGTCCTAAGTGGTAAGGTGAACTCTAAATCAAGTGGTTTCAGCTTTAAGTCCTTAATGTAATTAAATCTGTTTGTAACTAAGGTCATACTCATGGATACTAGGTTTATGATGTGGACTTATCTCTTGGGGGTCTCATCTCTCTGCCCCTGCCATGATGCTGCCCAACACCCACACCTGTCTCTCCCTCCCCTAGGGCTCCCCTGAAGCCAGGAAGTTATGCTCCAAGCTCCCCCGGGAGTGTTCTGCCCCATTTACTCACGTGCTCTGGGACGAGCTCTCCGCTAACACTGAGCTCCATGAGGAGCCACATCTGCGGTCTCCTCCCCATCCTCAGTCAGCCAGCGTTAGGCACACAGTCGGCACTCAGATTTAAACAAATATCAAGCATAATATTTAAAAAATACTTAAAGACAGGAGAACCAATTCCCAACACAGTACTAAATGAAAAAAATACAGCCCACAGAAACCTTTGTCCACACACACAGAAAGAAATTCAGAGAGAAAGGAAAATACATACACCAAAATGTTAACAATGATTATAGCAGATAGCAGAATTAAAGGTCACTTTAATATTCTTTCTACTTTCTGCATTGTCTATTTTTTATATAATGCATTTGTTTGACATGCTATCTAACTTATTTTCTACTACAAACATGTGGTACTGATAACATTTAAAAACTCCTAGGAGAATGGCTTTAGAAATATCACCACCTAGCCTTTCCGGTATGCAAAGTACAAGGAACTAGAACAAGTTGCATTTTGTTCTTTTGCTAAAGTGTGAGTTCAATGATTCTTGACAAATCCTTTTGTGGTTTTTAGAAAGTCTTGATGGTTTTCCCCAAAGCTTATGGCTGTGAGAATAGATGAGTCAGAATCTGTTGTTCATACCGGATCACCACCCTGGTCCAGCATGGCCCTAGTCCTGATGTCTCACTGGTGTGAAGTCCACGGTCTCCAGCTCCATGGTTCAGGGGCTGTTCCTGCCCCCACTGCATGCAGAGCAGCTATAGCCCACTCCTCTGGGTGCTGTTGCCTTTCAATACATGGGAATGCAAACCTCCCCGATCCAAGAACCAAGGCCATGCTGTACGGGCGGGCGAGGCCAGTCCCACAATGGGCTGTTTCCTGAAAGCAGCACCTGGCTCCTGAGAGACCCTTCACATCACCTCTGAGTGCGAGAAGCACTGAGAAGGGCACAGAGTTAGCTTTGGCAGCAGCATGGCTGGACTGGGCCCTAACCTTCCCTCCTGGGAGGCCCTGGCTGAAGTAGGAAACCAGGAAGCTCAGGCCCAAGAGGTCCTGGTCCAATTGATAATGGGTTGTAACAGTAGTTTCTCAGCTTGGCTGATCATAAGCATAACCTGGGTAATAAAAATCACTCAAAATGTCAACTCCTGGGTCCCACTTTTGATCACTGGGATGCTGCTCACTGAAGGTGATTCTGATGCAGAATTGGCAGGCAGAATCAGGTCAGAATAAGGTGGAAGGAGCTGGGCCAGGGTGCAGAGAGACTGAGCCGGTTGTATCACTGTGACAAATCCTAACACTGCAAGGCTCATGGCTCCTCCCCACCACTTCTATAAAGCACCAAGGACTGAGGATTACAGTTCCCATGGCACCGGCCAGAAAAGGGCCTTCTGTACCCAGAATGGAAACCCAAGAGGCCTTGGCAAAGAGGAGCACCCAGAAAGCTCCTGACAAAACAGGAAGAGGAGTGACAAGACCGCCACATAGCAAAGGAGAGCTAAGCACTTGTGCTGTCAGTGTAAGTGAGATGTGTGCATGGAACTACGGTTGTCATGCGTGAAGACTACTTTGGGTGTGATGGTTGAAGAGCAGGTTATTTTCATGGTAGAGTCTATTGGTATTTCCATTATGATTCATATAGGAATTTATTTCTGATGTTATCTTTTAGGTTTTGTAAGGAAGTTCACAAGTACTTCCTCCCTCACATCTCACTTGAAGTCAGCACCACAGGGACTTCGCCTCTTCCTTCTCTCCCCTTGGAGGCTGCAGTTTCTCAGCTGGTGTGAAGACATTGACATCTATTCTAAACACACAACACATAATAAGAATTTAATCATTTATTTCACTGGTATTTTATGTTCCTGTTAACTACACATTGTATAATACACTAAGAACCTCCTGACAAAACAGCAAGACCACCGAGATGTCAAGTATGTCCTCCAAAAAGGCCGGGAAAACACAAGGCGTGTGCTATCAGTGCAAACGGTGTGTATGGAGCATGCTGCTCTCATGCGTGCAGACTGCCTCAGATGTGACAATCAAAGTAAAGATTTTTTTCTTAGAGTTCTATTTCCTACTATGTTGTACAACATGCACTTCACAAGGAAATAAGATGTCAATAAAATAAAATATCAAATATATAATGAATTCTTAGAATAGATATCAACATTTTCACATTAGTTGTTTACTTGTTTAGAAAACTTAAAAGCAACATCAAAAATTAAAACCCATGTCAACTACAGTGTAAACACAAACAAAAGTCTACCACAGAAATAAGCTTTGCTTCAGCTATCACGTTCAAGGCAATTTTCACGCATGACAACTGCATGTTCCATATACAAATATCACTCACCCTGGTGCCACATATGTTTGTTTTCTTGTAGGACATGGTTGACATCTTTCTGTATTCCCACTGGTCTTTGTGATGTTTTCTGCCTGTCCACCTGTCAGCTCACCAGGGTGCTCCACAATTTTTTTGCATAGTCGCCTGAGCAGAAACATTTTGATATTCCTCTGCTGTAAATGATCTTTTATGAGCTATAGCACCAATTCTCTAAGAAATTTCTCTGTGGTATTTTTTAATTGTTATTTTCTTTGTAAGCTATCAAATAATTAATGCCACATATGTCTAGGATTGATTAAAACATGGCTATTGGCCAATGCTTTGTATTTCAAGTGGCACCATAGTTATGGCATAACTCACCAACAACATCTCCTCTGCCTTTGGTTTTGTGGTTGGAAGTTTCCATCTCAGGCTTCTGTTTTGTCAAAGTCTCCCTGTCAATATTTCATCATGGTGCAATGTTGACATCAGCAGGATCAGTTTGCTTTTCTCTGCCATATGTGAGACCAATGTCATATTCTTCCGAAATCCAAAGATTATGTTGTACAATTCTCTGCTTTGAAATTTCAACATTTAACTTGGACTTTCTGCTTTGTTCCTATGTACAGTTCCTGTGCTGGCCAATTTGTGCTCTGCTAGCAAATGTAACATCAATTGGAATCTGATGAACCGATTGCTGAATGTCACATTCTGATTAGCTTGGGCAATGGGAGCAATAAGTTTGTTTGCAACATCGTATGGTTTATTGCTGTATGAACAAAGACCCAATGATTGAGTTTCAGAATAAATGTCTAAACTGACAGCATAACAAGTCTTCACATCTACAAGGACATAAACTTCTATGCCATATTTTGACCCATCACTTTTCCATACTTCTTTTACATTCCTGCAAACACCATGAGAAATCCCTTCTAAGTACAGCAGACCTATCAACGCTTTCAGTTCAACTAGTGAGGTGTCATAGGTGCATTTTTTTGTTTTGTTTTTTTTAAGCCAGGGTCTTGCTATGCAGTTCAGACTGGCCTTGAGCTCACTTTGTAGCTCAGGCAGGTCTTGAACTTGCAGCAATTCTCCTGCCTCCACCTCCCGAGTGCTGGGATTACAGGCATGCACCACCATACCCAGCAATAAGTACGGTTTTGAATATGGCTACTGTTGCATACAGAATGTTTGACTTGCATTTCGGCTTTTCACATCATCTTGTAGCATTTCATCCTGTTTCAGTTTTCAGCACTGAATGGCATTCTGTCCAATGCCTATCACCCATGCCAAGACCTTCACTATATTTTTGGACTTAGTTCTAACATTGGATCATTCTGCTTGATTGTGTTTTGCAACATTTCAACTAATCAAATATATACTCACATTGCTGTTTTCTTCATCATCTGAATCAAGGAGGTCTGTACTCCCTGTGTCCATATCAGTTGATTCTTGCTCTACTTCACTGTCACAGGAACTTTGGCTCACATGACCAACTTCAAAATCATCATCATCACCATCATCACCATCATCCACACACACTACTCTTTTGTTATGAAAGCATGTATTTTACCATGCATGGGTAACCTGATGATTCACTTTTGACCTCCTTGAAAACTAGCAAATATTTTTTTTCATGTGCCACTGTCCTGAATTAGGGTACTTCTATTAGAAAAATCAGAAGAAAACTTTTTTTCAAGAAACTCTGGAGTTGTGTGGGTCTATTGGACCCTCTGTGGTACTCTGGTAAACATATGCAAAACCAACTGGAGCACAAGGTGGGTCGAAATCCTGTTTTGACATTTCTGCACATGTGCACACTCCTTGCCATTCATCTTACCAAGTGGGTAAACACAAAGATTGCTTCCTGTGTCCCTCAGGGAAAGGTAATGAGATGTGCAGTTGGCTATTATAATGCTAAAGTACAAATTTACAGTAAAAAATTTAAGGGATGGATCCTCTGGACCCAGCCATATGCCCTGTACAAAACAGAATAAGGAAATGATCCACGGAGCCACAGGGAGTGGTGGTTATTCTTACAGTTGCTAAATAAGACCAGATGTATACATGGAATGATGTAACACTAACTGTAAGACCTGCCATGAGTGTGTGCATGTGTACATGAAGTGTGCATCTTTGTATAGAGGGAGTATTTGATATTGGGTATCAGAATGCACAACTATTTGGCACACATGGAATTACACTGCACGTTGATGAAGCTGAAGTGTGGTTGTAGGGCAGCACATGTGGTGCCTCCATGTCCAAGCATGCATTCTGAGGAGAGGGGTGGCTGCACTGGGGAGAACATGTGTGTGTGTGTGCAGCAAGCAGGTGGGTGTGTGTGGTGGCAGAGTGTGGTAGTGAGGGAGGTGCATGGCACTATGTGTGTAACTGGGGATGCTGTGGGTGGAGAGGTGCTGCTGACATGGGGTGGCAGTGGCCAGTGTACCCATGTGGGTGCATATGTGTGCGTGTGCATGTGTGTGTGCTTGTACGTGTGTGCACGTGACTCTCCAGCAGCAGGATTGGGACATCGTGCAGATGCTCGGTGGGAGCCAGTGCTGTGGCTGCTCTCTGGGTTCCCTCCTTCCCACCCCTCCCTTGCACTCCGTACCCCATGTGCCTGTTCACCATCTGCAGACCCTTTCTCAGGCCTGCATCTGTCCCGCACGAGTGTGCGCTGTGTCCCTCAGGACGCAGAGCAGCACACGATGTGTCAGCACACGTACGTGTCGGGCACCGTGAGAGTGGGTGTCCATGCCTGGTTTGTGCGGACGGCGGGGGACACACTGTGATGTGGGAATGAGATGGGTCCTGTAAGATGGGATGAGGTGGAGGGTGGCAGGGCTGGTGTGTGTGTGTGCGTGTGTGCGTATATGTGTGTGCATGTGTGTGTGTTCTTTCCAGGAGCTGGGCTCTAACCCTTAGGTCCTTGGGACCTGTTTAAGGTGAGGTCAGTTGCACTCTGGGACTCCGCTGTCCCTGCTGTCCAGGTTCCTTGTTTCTCGGCCGGTGCAGAAGGCTCATTTCCAGTGATCCCCGAGTCGTTACTACTTAACTGTCTCTCTGGTTCTGCTGGTCCGAGAGCAGCACACCTCTGATGTTCTGCCCCAGCTCTGGAGCCATAGCCGCGCCCTGTCCTTTCCTTCTTCCTAGGACAACCTCAAAGCCCTTTGTTCTAATATATCTTCAGTTTTGTCTATTTTCATTTTTTAAGAAAAAAACACTGTGGGAGCTTTTGGCTTTTAGTTCAGAACCCATCTTTCTTCCTTTTCCTCTTGTGACTCCAAGGCAGCTGGAGGGTGGTTAATTAGTTACAAAGAGTCATTACATTCCGAAGTGGTGCAATGCTGAAACGGGCTACCTGCATAATTCACAGAAGAGTCTTCCTGGAAATCTTTACCCAGACGGCTGACCTGTGACTCACTGAGTCCAGACACTGTCCAGGCACTTTTCTTAGCTGCAGTTCTTAAAGCTACTGCAGGAAAGGCGCGGCCCGAGGGGTCTGAGTTGAGATGACAGGTGACAGAGAGAAATGTCAAGGAAAAACAAGACAGAAATATTCTGGATTTAGAATAAAGAACCTTAGATGGTGGCACTCAGAGGACAAAAGTGACCCTTCCCACTGTAGGCATCACATGACCATTGCCCTCATCCTCCAGTGGCAGAGGAGGTTGGTGTAGGAGTTGTCTGCCTCCCCTTTGTCTACCTGCAGTCCACCCTAGCAGGGGCAAGGTCGTGGCTGACCCCAAGGCCTGGCCTAGCAGGGAAGGAGCCCCTCACACTTCTGTCTGTCTGTCCAAGCCCACACCCTCTGCCACAGTCTCAAGGCCCAACTTTGCTTTGAGTTCCTGTCTCGTATTCTGGACATGGAGCTCAAGAGGTGCTGGGAGTGACTTCACCCAGATTTGATCCCAAGGGGCTCAGCATCCAGGGGACACCCCAGGGCACACAGATGATGGCAGCCAGGGCTGTGCTGGGTGGAGGTAGCTGTGAAAGGGGGCAGGAGAAGGTGTAGCACTGACTTGGAAGATGCCAAGGTTTTCCCAAGCGGAGGATTCCAAGACAGGGACAGCGCCTTGGCCAGTCATTGGCAGGATGCTGCACACGATTCTACCGTGGGCCTTGGCAGGGCTGGAGCCACTGCTGGCCACACCAGGCTCCTCTCCCCTCATGGCCCGTCTGGTCCCGGACTTGCTTCTGCTTTGCACCAATCCTCCCCCAGCTGGAAACCTCCCTCCATGCCCTCTCCTCCCCCAAACTCCTGGCGTCACAGGAGGTGCGGCCAGGGTGACCTTCTGATGCTGCCATCGTTTTCCACAGAGGGAGGAGACTTTGAGCACAGCAGGTGCAGGTCTTCTCCTTGGAAGCACACTTGGCGTCCACATGCAGCCCACAGACCAGAGTAGCGCCACGCGTGTGAGCCATTCTTGCAAGTGGATGGTGTGGGCTGAGGATTGAGACGAGACTATGAGGCTCTTGTGCTTACTAAATGGTGCCTTTGAGAAAGTCATTGAAATGTTGCATGCCTCAGTTTATTCCCCTGTAAATTAGGAATGATAAGATAGATTTGTTCTCAAATTAATAAGTATGAATATTATAAAACCAGTGCCCAACTGTAAGATCAATGCTCAAGACACGGCAAGCCCTAGATAAATGTTGCCTACTGTTATCATCAGGTCCAACCCCCAAGGCCCTGCGCTGTGCTATCGATGGAGGCAAAGAGAAGGAAAGGAGCTGTCCAAGGTCACACCACAAGCAAGTGCAGATCCTAGGTGTCCGGCTGTGGGCCGCGGGCACGCATGGTGCCATCGCAGCTCCTGGGGCTTGCATGCCGGGTGCACCCTTACCCTCAGCTCCCTCTGTGAATGCCAGGGAACTGACAGGCCCAGGCCCAAGGTCCAGGGTGCTGGGCTGGGTGTGGAGGCGAACAGCAGGCTGACCCGACTCTCAGGTGCATGCGTCCTGGTAACGGCATCCTGCGCTTTGCAGGTGCTGTTGTGCAAAGGAAGACAAGGCAGGTGGTCCTGAGTTGATGCCCTTGAACTAGGTTCACCTCGCTCATCATGCTCGCTCTCCAACCCTGCTGCTACTTGGAGGCGGCTGCCTTCTGCCAGCTTAAGAAGCAGCTCCATTTAAAAGCCGTTAGTGCTTTAATTGAGATTGCAACCCTGCCGGCTTCTGTGGCTCTCACTGAGCACAGGTCCCCTCGAACAGAAGCCCCCACCGTCTGTTCCCTGGCATGCGCCGGCCTGGGGGGAGGACCCTGGCCTGTGACTGCCCCTGCCTGGTGAAGACCCCTTCATGCTGCAGGTCCTGCTCCTGCTCCCGGCCTACAGACAGCCGGGGAGGCAGAAAGAGCCTTCCTAGTGCTGCCTCTGCCACAAACTTGCTTTGTGATCTTGGGCCAGGACCCCTTTGTGACAGGCGAGTGCCATTTGTTTGAAGCCTTTAGTGCACTCAAAACCCAGCAGAGAAGCTTTATTATCTGTCTCACATTCTGGGAGGAGGCTCAGGGTGATAAAGGACTTTGGATGGCCACCTGCTGGTGGGCAGAGGGGCCTGGGTTCAGAGCCACGCAGCAGAGGAAGCAGTGCGGCTCCCAACTCCACCAGCACCACGGGGTGTCCTGGAGGGAACCCCTCCTGCCTTCTACATGAAAAGAGCTTTCTATTCCACACTCTGCAAGGAGATGGCTCCCTGTTCCTGCACATCCAGCTGCCGGCAGAAGCCTGCTAAGGACAAGTCCTTAAATCTGAGCTCACGCTTGGGAAATCGCCAGTCCCCTCCTGGGACCTGGGAGCCTGAGCCTGCGTGAGCCCGAGGGCTGGGCTGACTGCAGTGAGGGCGCTGGTCCTCACCTTCTGAAAAGGTGCCTCAGTGGCAGAACAGGAGCATCCTCATCACTAAGGTCCCTGAAAGTGCGGGTCCCACTCCAGGGCAGCTGTGAACACTACACACAGCAGGTCTCTGTCCTCGGCCTGTGTGGTGCCCCCTGGTCAGGACGCACTTTCTCTGGGAAGGGTCACGTCCCTCTGCTCACACTCCGTGGCTCCAGCAAGCCCTCCTGGCTGTCCGCACAGAAGCGGTCAGAAGGCCACTATCTGCTTGGGAGCCGGAGACCATGGACAGCTCTGCCGCAGGGCCCCACAGGACTGCCGGGATTCACCTTTGATCCCCAGCAGGTGGCACAGGTCCAGGCCCCTGGCTGATTCCTGGGAGCTGCCACAGCCCCTCATTCGTTCATGAGCTCTTGTGTGCTGGGACCCCTCTAACAGGTCATCGGCCCTGTGACAGCGTCAGCCTGGCTGAGACTGTCTGGGTTGTGGCTCTGCCAGCCCCCACATCCTTCTGCCCTGCTCCCCCTCCACAGGGGTCAGACCCAGTCTGACCGCAGTGCCTCCTCGCTGTCCCTCTCCGCGCAGCCCCTCTCCCTTCCCGTGCTGGATGGTGGCAGGAGAAACGAGTTCTCGGGCGGGGATTGGCTCCACACCTGATGCTCACGTTGGCTCAGAAATTGGGCTGCACTTGACACATGGGCAGAGTCCTGCACCACGGAGCAAGCGAGGCTCATCCAAGGCCCCAGCTGTGCATCTCCACCTGCCGTGCCAGGGTGGGGCCGATGGGACGAGGGTGCAGTCCAGGCTTCCCTAGGTCAGGGCCACCTTCCGCACTGGCCCCTTTCCATCCTCCCCACCGGCGCCTTTGTGCCGCCTGCTCCCTCTGCCAGACAGCTTTCCTCTTTCTGACTGAATGCCTGACTCCCGCCCCTCCAGGTCTCAGCTCAGGGTCGCCTCCCGGAGGGACCTTCCTGGTCTTGGAATCCCTCTCACTCTCAGCACAGGCTGTTTTCTTGATCGTGTACTGACTACATCTCGGGCTGATCATGTGTGTTTATTTATTTATACTTTCTTTCATACTGGTCTGCAACCCTCAACCTCCCAAAATAGCATGTGCTTCTTGAGGGCAAGGACTCTGCCTTGTTCATTCGGGACATATCCCTGTGATCTAAACTGTGCTAGCACCTCGGTTAGTGTGCATCGACTGAATCTATTGCAGAATTAGTATTTCTAAGCACATTAGTTCATTTGCTTCCAACAGGAAATGTATGGTCCATGTCCCCAGGGTAGAGAAGAGCAGGACTAGAAAAAGGTGCATTCATGCAGCCTAGTTCCCTCAGCCCTTCTCCAAGCTGTCCAGTGGGTCAGCTCCGCCTCCGCTGACCCCAGAGGGATTCATGCAGCTTCCATAGCTGGCTAAGTTCCTCTCTTAATCATGGATAATTTCATTTCAGTGTTTAAGCTGTCCCATCCAATCTATTTTTTTAGGTTAAACTACAAGAAATTGTCAATATTTGAAAACTTTTTGCCCAAACAAATGGAAATTTCACATGATTAGAACTAACAGTGCAGTATAAAGCCAAACAGTTCAGATTACACTCTTCCCTTCCCTCAGCCTGGAGGCTGGCTCTGGGTGACAAAGGGCCGACCGGCTCCTCATCCTTCCTGGGTCTCCTCCCACTCCCGGCACCTCGTCTCCTCCTGCCTCTCCAGGTGTCCAGATGGAGAAGGCAGAGTTCCGTGTGGCTGGCGCCGTCGCAGGCTGGCAGTGGGCTTGAGGCTCTGGGATCACGTGGGATGGCTTTCCTGTCTTGAACCAGTTCTGTGCGCTCTTCTTGGGAGCTTTCAGGGAAACAACTCCCCCACTAGAATCCATTCATTCTTAGGGTGGGACAACTCTTTGTTTCTCCGTCAGCACCTGTGTCCTGGGGGTCCGGTTTCCAATGTGTGTCACTGGGCATCCCTGAAAAACTCTCCCAGGAAGCTCTCTGAGAGGTGGCTGACATCTGGTCCAAGAAAACAGTCACCTCTGCTCCACCAGTCGGGAAGGAGGGCTCTCTCAGCGGAGCGACACCCTCTCAGCCAGTCTGGAGGTTCCCTCAAGCCCCAGACATGGGGTGAGTTCTTTGTGTGCTTGTTAATCTATTTCATTTAACTTAGCAGCAAGAGATGCAGCCCTCTTCCTCCACCTGGACGGAAAAGGAGAGGAGAGAACTACAGCGCCCCCACTGCCTCTGCAGAGACCTCCTCTTTCCACTCCCTGCAGCTCAGTACCTTTACACTGGGAGAGGATGCTTTTGTGGGCAGCCCCAGTTTTACTGTCCCACCCAGCGCACCTGGCACTTCACTGTAGGGTGTGGGAAACCCGTCACCATTCCCGGTCTCTGCTGAAATTCCAGGTGACAGGAAGAGCTGCCTTTGACAGTCCGCTTCACTGCCTTGCAGTTGTCCATCAAGCTTTGCCTTCCCAGCAACACGCTTCCGCTCTGGGGGCTCCAACCTGCAGCGACTGTTGGCTCCTGCCTTGTTAGGTGAAGAGTCAGGCAACCTGGCTGCCTGCTGGACGGTTTTGATCTGTGTGGTCTTCGAGACGGGTGGGTGATGAGAGCACTCCGGGTGAGAGCAGGTTGGGAGGAAGAACCTCAAAGCCAGGTTTCTGCCAGGGAAAGTGACGCAGAAACAGACTGACAGACTCACTGTCACCTCCCAGGATGGGGCCGTTCACCCTCGGCAGCTGCCAACCGTGCCTTACAGCGATCAGCTCTGGCATCTGCTTTGAACCATGATGCTTCCTGGGGTCTCGCAGTGCCCTCTGGGAGGACAGAGCAAGGCCGCCCTGAGGGCCTGGGCACCTCCCCTTCCTCCAGTGGCTGAGGGCCCAGGTTAAATCCTGGCTTCCTCCCTCGCAAGCCCAAGGCATTCCTCAAATGTTCCCTGTCCCAAACTCCTAATTCATCGGGTTTATATGAATGTGTATTAGAAGTGTAAGTTACTCAGTGCTACCCGGTGCGATTAAAAATATAGTGAATGTCTAAATCTTCTTTTTTAACTTTTTATTGACAATGGAATGGAACATTATGAAAAATTTGCCACCTGAAAAAATCCACATTTCCATTAGCTCCATGCTCTGACTTTCTTCTGTTCCCACCTGGCCTTCTTACTGACATTGCCAGGTCTTCGTCATTTCCCATGGAGATGTATTAAAAGTCAGTTGCTTATTGGACCACAGGCAGCAGGATCAGTGAAACACTGTCCAAATAGATTCCCTTTTCATTTTGTAGCAGCAGAAGCTAAGTTAGGAGAATGCTTGCATTTTAAACCAAAACTCATTACCATAAAAGTTCTGAAAGTTCTCTTCCATGAGTGACTCTAGTAGCACTGGTGCGGCAGCCTCTGTGCCCTGAATTGACTCAGTGCTTCCCTTTCATGGTCGTTTTGACTTTGGGGAAGGGCCGGGAGTCGCACAGTGCCAGCTCTGGTGAATGAGGTGATGAGGACACAGCGTGTGTGTTATGAGCCTGCCTGTCTGTTGGATGGCGCTTGGCGGCAGCAAGGCCACGTGATTGATCTCATGTCACAGAGACACACAGGGCAGAGAGCTTTGGAGCCATTTCAGAAAGCGGCGAGTAGGATGGGATGAGCATGAAGTGAGAGGAAAGATTCTGAGGGTCCCGATGGCAAGGAGTCTCGCTGCAATAAGGATTTTTTTTTTTTTTTTGAGACAAGGTCTTGCTATATAGTCCAGGTTGGCCTCAAACTCACTATGTAGCCCAGGCTGGCCTTGAACTCATAGTGACCCACCTGTCTCAGCCTCCTGGATGCTGGGATTACAGGTGTATGCCACCATGCCTGGCACTGTAATACATTTTTAAAAGTTTAAACATTCACCGCACAGTTTGGTGATGACTTTTACACCTAAACATAGCAAATAGTGGGTAAGTATGAACCATCACTGACCAGATTGCTATTATTACTAACGTAAAGATTATGGTTTAAACTCAGGCCCCAGAATGCCTGTGTTTGAACCCTGGGTCTGCTACCTACCAGATTCATGTCTTTATTTTTATTATTAAACTTATTGGTATAATTTAGATATATGTAATAATCACAGCTTTACTGTGATTATTAAACCTGATTCATGGAGTTTTATGATGTATTTGCCTATAATATATATGCAGATATAGATATAGATAGAACACACACAGAATAACACTTAAAACACAAGAGATTTACAGTGATTGTTAGCTGTTCTTGTTACTAAGGATTTTGTTAGTCTTTTCTACCACGAATCCATAGATTGGAAGGAGCAGTTGATTTCTTCCTCCTCAACACTTTCATGAAGATAAATCAAAGACATCCACGGCTAAAAATTAGGATTCATGATTAGCAGTGTTAGCAGACTAATTTCATTCTAAAAGCAAAGAATAACGTTATTCCTCCAACTGCCTTTAAAAAAAACTTTGATACAACCCCAAACATACAAAATAAATTGCAAGCACCATGCAGCAACATTTTCCCTAAACCCCAGACAAGAGAGCTGCAGCCTGGCATTCTGCCACCCCTGACCGCTGCAACTTGAGCGCCAGCAGGACCTGCGTAAGCACGCGTGTCACTTGAGTCGGACAACTGGTGTCGTCACATCAGCAGCGTCCTCCCCACAGACCTGCTGGCATGCCCCCACTTCTCCAGTGACTCCCCTCCCAGACAATGAACTCAGTTTATCAACTGTGCATGGTGCCTAGTGTTATACAAGTGTAGAATATTCCCCAGTCTTTCTTTGGCTTTCATGAGACTGGCACTTTTGAAGAGTCCAGGCCATTTGTTTTGTAGAGTGTCTGCCAGTTTGGTTCTATCCTACATTTCTTTATGATAGGATTCGCATTTCGCAGAGGAGGACAGCAGGCGTGATGCTGGTGCACCGTGGGGTGATGGATCGTCCTGTTTGCTCACCCCGGTCTCTGATTAAGGTGGTGTCTGCCAGACTTCTCTACTACAAAGGCACTCCTCAAACTTTTAGACCTACAAACTTCTGCAATTTACAAATATTTTATGATGAAGTACTTTGTCACCAAATAGATGTTGCTGTCATCAGACTCATCAGTATGGATTTGTGGTTTCCTCTTTTATTCGGTGTACTATCATCTATTACTCTTGTCACTTATCTTAATACTCAGGTCGTCTACAATTTGGCCAGTGGAGTTCCAGCTATTGGGGTCTATTCAAGCTGACTTGGGTACCTCTTAAGTTGTCCCCGCCATTTCCCTGTCACGAGAGCTCCGGGTTCATCTTACTCTTTGTCAGCCCTGAACCCAGTCATTTCCCAAGGAGCACTGGGTGCTTTTTATGGGGAATGGGCCTAAGATACCAAGGCCTGAGCAGGGAGTGTGTTCACTGGTCCAGGGATCTTGGCCCTCCCAGCCCTCGGGGACAGAGCCGGTATCTGCGGCTGCATGAGTTCATTCCAACTGTGCTCCAACCTGGAATTTCATTCTTGGTTCCTGCCTTTCCATATTTCTGGCTCCCTTCACCAATGGCTCCCACTCACTCTGCCTATTATTTAATCAACCCCTCTGTGTGTAACCCAGCTCCTGTCCAACCCCTGATACCCACTGCCCTTGACCAGAGGGCTCCCCACTCCATCTGAGTCCCAACACACCCTGAGGGGCCATGGTACTAGGTGACACCCCCTTCACCGTCTGGGTCTTGGACCCATAGGCCACCTGGAGACTTCGCCTGGGGCTGTGCACCCCTGCCAGGCTACCCTCCTCGCTCTGCCCTGCTCTGCCTCCCCACTGTACCCTGTCTCCCCCACCCGCGATGGCCCGGCCCTTCCAGCCTCGAAAGCTTGCAGACTGCCGACCTTCATGCCGACCTTCATGCCGGGTGCTCTTCTCCACAGAGTCCGCCGCTCTGGCCTCAC